>JAOUQZ010000029.1:5002956-5026668 GCA_028564935.1 Neosilurus hyrtlii | reverse complement strand
CAAGCAATTTTCAACATCTTTTTTCACATGTTTTTGGGTGAGACATGTTGCATTTAGTTCATGTTTAGGTCAAACAGTTCTGCTTTTAGATTTCTGCTTTTTTTTTTCAGACAATCTTTTGTGTTCTGGTATTTTCCACAGAAAGCTGGAGCTTAGCTGGTCCACCTCACAGTGAGAAGGTCCTGGGTTTGAGTCCTGGGCTCAGAAAGGGCATTTCTGTTTGCATGTTCTCCTTGTTCCTGCGTGGGTTTCTTCTGGGGACTCGTCACAATCCAAAGAAATGCACATTAGGCTAATAGGCTGTTCAAAATACCCCTAGGTATGAGTGTAAATATTCGTGTCTGTTCCCCAGGTGAGTTGTCCAGAGCATACACACAAACACAAAACCCTGGCATGATGTGCCTTTGGTGGCCACCATATTACCAAGGACTAATATCTGACATTTTAATAAGATGGGTGTTGAATATTGTGATTCAACTTGTTCCAACAAGTGTTTGAAAAAGTTTTTTATTTGTGCCCTTTGAATTATTATTATTATTATTATTATTATTATTATTATTATTATTTCCTGAAACAAATAAAAAGTTCAATTATTTGTTTAATTTTGCTTGTATTATGGTATTTTACCAGCACATACCTATAACAATATGAAATCTTAAAATGAAGTGCAAAAAGAAGCAAAATTTCTCAACCCTGCAGCCTGTTTGCACATATAAAGTCTAGTTGTCAAGTGTGACCAGTCTCTGGTAAGATTACGGCAACTTTGGCAAATGCAATATAATGAGCAGCGCCTGTCTTGTGTCTATGTCTACGGTTCAGGGTGTACCATGCCTCCACCCAGAGTCGGCCGAGGTAGGCTCCAGCCTCACTGCAACACTAGAAGGATACTGAGGGTGCCCTCTGTGTGCAGAGCTCAAAAAGTCAGTTTGGTGATTCATTTTGAGGTGATTGATCTTTAACTGTCATCACAGCAAAATAAAAATTTCTTTTATTTACTGCTTTTTACTATCCTTGAATTATTATTATTATTATTATTTTGGAGACATCTCTGCAGCATTTCTTTGCACATGCCAAAACTTTTGCACAGTACTGTATATCATCAGAGGGTTTCATTGTCAGAAAGTACCTCTAGGAGACAAGGGGCAATCTAAATAAACCCTGAGGAACCCTTTCAGATTAAACCTCTGGGTGTTTTTCTTCTGTTTATTAGACTGTAGCTCCTCCTGGTTTCTCATCACCGGAATTTAAAGAAGAATTCCACAACACGCATCTTGGCAACTTGCGTAATCACTGTCAGCCCCTCCTAATTGATTACAATTTGCAGCTTTACAATACACACACTCCTCCTGTACTCTAGGCCTTTTCACCGGCTCCTGTATTAAACTCAAAGCGGATTGCAGAGCAGCTCATTGTCCGTTTTCTTCTTCTTTTGTTCTCGGCAGGCTGTATTCACGTACGCTGTTATAACTACAGTACAGCTGTATGCAAATGAAGGAGGCACGGGGCCCACATGGCTCCCGAGGTAACACTGGCCAATCAGAGCGCTTTATGGCATTGTTCCCCGTAGCAACAAGACACACGCGGCCAATAAGGAAGCAGGGCGCGCGGGGGATGTAGTGTTTGTAGGCTGTGAATAAACATAAGAATAAAGGCTGTAAAATTGCTCTGTAGTCTTTTGGTCTTGTAGTCGTTTCTGTAATTTATGCAGAAAAAAATAGGTACAATTCACTTTTACTAAAAAATGTTTAAAAATTAAACAATCACTTTTTGACTTTAGAAAAGTTTATGTTGAGTCAATATAAATTGAAATGGAGTCAAAAAAAAGAGGGATGGAAAAGGTGCAAAGTTTCCGCCCACATCGACGCCTCACATTAAAATGACCAATTCATTTCTCAGGTATATTAAATGAACATTAAAAACAGGGTGTTTTATTTTCAACTAAAAAAAAAAATGGAATCAGCCGCAGTGTCTTTCTGAAACCATTTGCTTACTCCTGTACGTATGTAGTTTCAGTGTCCCCTACCGCAGGGCTGTGTGCTCAGCCCGCTCCCCTTCAACCTCTTGCTATCCACTTCACAAACAACGCTCATGAAGTTTTCAGACAACACCACCGTGGTGGGTCTCATATCGGATAACGATAATACCCACCACAGAGAGGAGATCCAGCACCTGGTGTTCAACCAACAATCTCATTCTGAATGCCAGCAAGACCAAGGAGGTCATAGTCGACTACAGCAGGACCAGGAAGACATCCTCTTTGCATTCATAGCGAGGCGGTGGAGCATGTGGACAGTATTAAGTTGGGTGTCCACATTTCATCTGACCTGTCCTGGTCTATCAACATCTCACACTTGGTGAAGAAGGCCCAACAACAGCTTTTCTTCCTCAGGAAGTTAAAAAGTACTGGGCTCTTCTCTCAGCTGCTCAAGAACTTCTACAGCGCTACAATAGCAAGTATACTCTGTCTCAGTACAGTGGTGTGGTACGGCAGCTGCACTGCAAAGGACAGAAGGGACATGGCCTGGGTGGTGAGAACTGCTCAGGGGATCGTGGGCTGCCGTCTTTCAGATCTGGATACAGTATATGCTGTCCGGGTCCAGAAGAAGGCCAGCTGCATCGTAGCAGAATCAACCCACCAGGGAAATGGACTATTTGTACCTCTTCCTTCAGGAAAGCGGTACAGAAACATTAAGACCAGCACAACCAGACTGAAAAACAGCTTCTTCCCCAGAGCTGTGAAAGCCATCACCCCTCCACTCCCTCGCAGTCACACTCACACATGCAACCTTTTTCCACAGCCACATACTCACTCGCTTACACTCATACACACACCCCTTCCCTCTGCTGACTCTCACACAGACAGTAGCGCTTTGTAAAAAAACATTGAATCCACAGACCCTATGAATGTCTTGCACTGCTGCACTTTACTTAATTTGATTTTACATCCTAGTTTATATCCACTCTGTTGCTCCTATTTATCTATCTATGTTTCATCGCATAGTGCCTTCAGTGTACATACTGTGTATCCCAATGCTCAGCTTTTATTCACAGGTGTTTAGAGTTTATATTGCTGTTTTATATTTCTATTTAAAAGTTGTGTATATAATTACTTGTGTTTATATTCTGCTATTGATGGTGTTTATTGCACTTTATGGCCTTTATTGTTCCTTTTAAAGCTGAGAGTCTCATAAAAAATGTATTATGTGCGAACATAATGACAATAAAGACTCTTAAATCTTTAATATTAAAATGAACTGACTATACAGAAGATAAAACACATTGGCTGCTGAACGGGTACCTTTAATTCTGTGAGATAATTGTACTTTATCTGGTAATTCATTTAAAATATCAAACGGCACCATTAATATAATTTTTTAAAGGAAAGATTAAAAAATCTTTTTCTGACCCAATACCTTTTAAATATCATGTTTAGTGTACAATCAGCTGTCCAAAGCTCATTCAAAAGGAATTTATTTATTTCGTTAGTCAGTTAGTCAGTTAGTCATTCATTCATTCATTCATTCATTCATTTATTTGTTTGTTTGTTTGTTTGTTTGTTTGTTTGTTTATTTATTTATTTAAGCCCTTTCCTTTATTGTTTTGTAGCCTATGTAGTTCAAATGTTTATTTGTATTTAGGAAAGTTGACGTTTTGGTGAAGCATCAGTTTTCTAGAAAGCATTTTACTGCAACACACATCTAGGACTGTGCAAAGGTCTTAGGCACCAAAAATAATAATCTTTATTATATGACTTCTGCACAGTATAGATTTCCAAACATTATTCTTCCAACAAAAATTTATGTTACAGCAAGATATTATATAGTACAACACTTTTAATACAAAAAGAGTAAAGTCTGTCTAGTTTTCCTACAAAAACAGAAGCAGGGATTCACTTCTCATTATTAAACAGCAAAGGATATTACACCAAATATTAATACCAAATACACAAATTAGTCTTCGCGTTTAATTTAATTCTATTTACTGTTTTGTGAAGTATTTTTTATTTCTAAATGTTTGATTTTATTATCTTTAATAACATTTCCTTTTTATGTGACTAAACCTTTTTTTAAAGTGCTGTATGTGTGAATGACTGTAAAAGGAAAGAAGAATGAACAGTGTTGGTCCATCTGCAAGATACCAAGCCCAGCCCAGGCATTTAACGGAAGGGATCTGTGTGTTATCAATCTGTTGTTTGCAGTCTGGTTTCCCCTGAGGCAGTCAAGAGCTAAACACATTCTTTCAAAACCACTGAGCAGGACAGAAGGACAATCAGTTCATTTATTTATTTTTATATATATTTAATTTTGTATAGAAAATATATTTGTAGCAAATGTTTATTGTTCTGCAATATGTCTGTGTGTACTTTAAATTCAGGTGAGTTAAAGTGTGTGTTAAACAGACATTTTGGTCTGTTGCTTCATATTTGTGCAATCTAAATGAAAGCATTATCTTATTTAAAGTTCACAGGAATAGTCCTGTTTTTGCGACTCATTATAATCAGATTTTTTTCCCAGTTTTGCTCAATTATAGAAATGACATCCCTCAGCTCATTAAGTTATTAAAAGGGTGCATTATCTTGACTGTGTGTGTGTGTGTGTGTGTGTGTGTGTGTGTGTGTGTGTGTGTGTGTGTGTGTGTCGGCCCCCAATTCAGTTTTCCAGCTTTATGCAAATCCAGGTCATGGAGGTCAACGTGCGCGCGTGGCGTGCGGCTTCGAAGGCACACGCGCTGCCTCCCAATTCCAACAAAGGCGGAAAAGTGAAAGAATGGAGAGCGGGAGTCGACACACGCACGCGCACACACGCACACTCCGCACATCGCTTGCGCTCTCTTACCCGTCCTTTTTGTTTCCCGGTTTCCCCCAGAGGCCAAAAAAGTAGGAGGGGTCCAATAACAATCAGCGCTCCCTCGAGACGACAGACTGGTTGGGGGAAAGTCCGCGCGTAACGGCTGCGGACAGGGAGAGCGCGCTTGCGGTGGATGAACACAGGAGGTGTCGGGGTCAACGGCCAGCAACTGATAGAAGACGGAGGGAGGAGGAAGGAGAAGTCATGCAAAAACATTCGTGTTCATCCTTGCCTGTTTCCCTAAAATAACAAACAACATATATATTTTTTGTGGATGCTTTATTTTGGGGTGCAACCAGAAGATTTGCATTCAAGTTCCTGGGAAAAACAATCAAAAAGAACCACCTAAATTATTGCAGAAACTGTTTGTATCCGAATGTCTGGATTTAATCCAAAATAAAGTTAAAATCAAACGCGCAAAATGATAGTAAAAATGCTGTTCAAAGGCTCATCAGCCAGTATCATTTTTTTTTTTTTAGTCATAAAGAGTAATAGTGTTTAATCTTTACTTAATATTCTGCTGTACCAATAATGTCTGGATCAAAGGAATAGACACCTCACAAATATCATTAATACATTATAATTAGCTATAATAAATAAAAAATATAAATAAACAGTTCTGCAATGCTATAACCAGCTCTATACATTGTTGACACTATATTTATAATTTTATATTATATTAATTTTAAATACAAACTTTTGTAATTTTGTATGTTTGGTTTCACTTGAGAAAGGGTCAGTGCAAATCAATAAAATTATTCTGCATTTGCACCTTACTTTCTAACATAAATTCAGAAATACAAGATTATCGTATAAAATAACACCTTTTCTGACATTTATATATCCTACATCTTTTACAAAAATATTGTTCCATACCTTTAGTAAGCAAAATTTTAAGTAAATCTTCACCCATGATTTAGATTAGATTGGATTTGAGTTTGTAAGGTAATTTAGGCCTATTAGATTAGTTACATTATGGTGAGACATAAGCAGAAAAATCATGAATAATCAAAAAGAATAATTTATGACGTTCAGTCACATTTCATTAGATTTATGCTTATTGATTCATGTCTTCAAAAAAAATCCATGCAAGGCCGTTCATCATTGCTCAACCCGCCTGCTCATCGATCTCAGTCGTTATTTCTGTCGGCGCACTTGAGAAGCGTCGCAATGCGCGAACTGAACGGAGACTCGCAAACGGCGGGCGGAGCCGCGAGCGCGTCAGCGCCTTTTTCGCCAGATTGCGGACGTGCGATGAAAGTAGTTCATTTCAGTGACAATAAGATGACAGACCCTTGCCATTGTCCGGACCAGACGTTTGGCGTTGGGGGTGAGATTAGGTGGAGTGGCCGATTTATTGTCTGCGGAAATTCTCCAACGTTTTTGCGCCTCATTGTTTTATTCTAAATGAAAGATTATTAGATGTTTATTTCTAAATGAAAGATTATTAGATGTTTTATTCTAAATGAAAGATTATTAGATGTATTCTCTGTCAAAACTTCCATCCACACATTTCACACCATGCATACAGTAGTTATGCAGTTTTAGTATTCAAATATTTGAAAGTATAATTAAATATTAAACTGTTTACTGTTAGAAACAGAGGTTCAGATTTTTTTTTACTTTTGTGACCCTTGGTAGAAACTATAATGTTAACAATTGTGCTAATTATTGCACGTCAAGGTAACGTTATCTGGCCTTTTAGGACCATGTATCTCCAAGTTTTATATAAAGGGTACAGAAAATTATTGGCAAAACAAAAAAGTAGAGCGGCCTTAGAGGATCCTGCCTCAATGACAAGCACTTCTTCACCTTAAGCTACTATCTTCTGATCCTTTGCATCAAGTGATATAATTGACTGTAAAATGACTTTATGAAATTATATTATATTTGAACAAAAACAAGTTGCCATGGTGCCTAGAGTTATTTTTGTGTATCAGTGAGTATTATGGCAAAGTATCTAATTTAAAAAGCAATATTTTACTTTTTTTTACAAGGCAAAGCAATATTTTACTTTTATTTTTCGGTTTTCCAGCCAAATAAAACGCCTTCACATACCAGGTCTTTGATTCCTTTAAATAAAAATTGTGAATTGCAAATGAGAACGGTCCAATCAATTAATTGTTTACCTAATTAAACTGGTAATATTCAATATTGAAATAGCTGGTTGTTATTTAACTGTGTGATCTAAGCTGATCGCGCGCGCGCGCGCACGCACGCACGCACACACACACACACACACACACACACACACACACACACACACACACATTCCTCTGTTAAGATATAGATGGACGCAGGGATTCGGCACGTGGATGTTGAATGGATTCCCAGAGGGGTGCGTTGAATAAAAAAGTTGTATAATGTTGGAGTGTGGCAGTGCCTGATCTACATAATGGTGAGGAACCGTCAAGGACGGGGCAAGTGGTCGGGGGTGGGGTGGTGGCCATGTGTGTGTGTGTGTGTGTGTGTGTGTGTGGCTGGGGGAACTGTGTAAGTGGAAGAAAAGAGTGGGGGTGGGGGGGAGAGTGGGGGGGTGGGGGGGGGGGCTGACATCTGCCGCTCCTCTTCTGAGACCCCGGGGTGGATCATGTTGCCAGGTCCTGCTATTGACGTCTGGATTGCAGCCATCTGCGTTCTAACTGACGCACAATACGCGCCGGGTGGCTTTAAAAAGGCTGAGACGGCGAGCATCCATTCAGAAAAGTCTCGAGACGTTCACACTTCGGGAAATGCAACTTGCTCGTCCTTAACCCTGAGAGCAAACCGACACAGAGCAACTTAACTGGACATCAGCTGCCATCATGCCAAAGGGGTTCCTGATAAAACGCTCCAAAAAGGCCGGAGCAGTGTCCTACAGAGTGCGGGACGAAGATCAGTCGACCCCGCATCTTCTACCTAATCCAGGGCTTCAGTCTTTCTCCATTACAGCTCTTCCATCAGTCATTGTTCAGAGGACACTGACCCGAGTGCGTATGGGAGGCATGCCTGAATCAATCTGCGCTCCTTCTCTCAGTCCGACTCGTCCAGACAGCGAGGGCTATCCAAACCAATATCCATCATCACTCCACAATGATCAGGGCTCCAGTTCTTCATTAACTCAGGCTGAGCTTTTCCTTGAACCCATTCTGGGAGGTTTTGCGGTCAATGGATCTCCAGTATCACCGTCCCTCCCTGAAATGACCACAAAAGTCGACTCTGCAAAACGACCCGCACCTCCAACCTCAGCCTCCAAAAGCAACCCAGCCAAAAAGCGCAAATCTCCCCAAGAGAGAAAAGTGGTCGCTCGAGATGAAGTCACCACCTCTCCAGTTCTGGGTTTACGCATTAAGGAAGACCCGGTGGAAGACTCGAAGCAAGGTGCGAGCAGTCATCTGGGGGAATTTATCTGCCAGCTGTGTAAAGAGAGGTACTCGGACCCGCTCAGTCTGGCGCACCACAAGTGCTCGCGGATTGTGCGCATCGAGTACCGCTGCACCGAGTGCGACAAAACCTTCAGCTGCCCGGCGAACCTGGCGTCTCATCGGCGCTGGCATAAACCCAGAGGAGAAGAGAATCAAGCGCATGCGGTGAGCACACCTCAGTCCGAGCCCTCGGATTCCGGCTCTGAGGATGAAGCGCTGTTCAGTTGCCCCCAGTGCGCCAAAAAGTTCCGGCGCCAGGCTTACTTGAGGAAACACCTCGCTCTTCATGAGCGGAAAGCTGCAGGTTCCAGACAAGAGCTCAACCTCGCAAATCTCCCCGAATCGATCGTCCTGGCAAATGAAGAATCTTCGGAAATTTCCTGGAAGCCTCCGAGCGGTGCAGCGCGCACTACTAAAACACCCGACGTGTTTCCGTGTCGATTCTGCGGAGAGAACTTCTTCTCCTCTCCGGGGCTGACGAGGCACATCAACAAACATCATCCAACAGAAAGCAGACAGATGATTTTACTCAGCCACAGCATTTAACACCTAACATGTCGAACTGTGCCTTAATACAACACATTTCTTTTATTATTACAGGATGAAGCTTGACTCAGTGACTCATTAACACAGAAAAAAGATGTAGTGTATAGACACTGTGTACATTCTTGATTTGGATAAATATTGTATTTATTTATTTATTTATAATTTATTTATTGCTTTATTTATTAAATGTATTTATTTTATTTTACTCTTGTTATTCTTTATGTTTTATCCTGGTGTACATTTTTTTTACATTTCTCGGCACAACTTGATCAGAATTATTCTTTTCTAAACAATAAAATTATATTCACTTATGACACTGTGTGTTGGTCAACCATTAATGTGAATTATGTAGGCCTCCATTCAAACATACATGTGCAAAAGAAGGAAGTTTATGAATAAAGAATTTATATTAGGTAACAGCGAAAAATGTGAAATTGTGGGTTAAAAAAAGACCAAATTTTTCACAGCATTAGGTTTGACTGTTGTGATAAATTGTATACTGTTGAACAATCTATCAAATTTTACATCTTTCAGAGCTCTTTATAGCTTAATATAAAATACAGAGCTTAATATAACAGATAATCTCATGAACAAAATGCTGCCCTAAACACACCAGAGCCCATGAGACCACTTTTTCCTTTCTGCTAATTTATTTATTTATTTTTATTTATTTGTTGTTGGGTTTTTTTCCTTTTTTTCTTTTTTTTTCTTTTGGGCAGGGTTGTTGCAGATAATACACACAACTTTTATACCTTTAGTATGTGTCTTTTACTGCTACACCACTGAAACTGCTACTACTACTGCTACTATGCTAATAATTATTATTAGGCCTATCGTAATAATTATAATTACCACAACAACAACAACAACAACAACAGCCCAGTCAGGGTGTTAATACCTGTTGATGTGCTGTGCATTTAAAAATATTTTGCTCCCATGGATGTCTTCATCTTCATCTTCTTCTGCTTAATCCGGGGTTGGGTCGCAGGGGCAGCAGCCTATGCAGTTAGGTCCGGATGTCCCTCTCCCCAGCCACTTCCTCTAGCTCTTCAGGGGTGACACCAAGGCGTTCCCAGACCAACCGAGAGGCATAGTCCCTCCAGCGTGCTCTGGGTCGACCCCAGGGTCTCTTTCTGGTTAGACATGTCCGAAACACCACACCAGAAAGGTGTCCAGGTGCCAGAGCTTGATCTGCATTGGGAACAACATGCCGAATTCGTTTCCAGTGGGGGTTGGTCTCCACAAAGGCTGACAAGGCCTGGACATTCAGCTCTCACTGGACCAATTTACAGCTGAAGGGGCCGGGATGAGAATCAGCTCAGCACCTGCAAGTCCAAGGCCATGGTTCTCAGCCGGAAAAGGGTGAGATGCAACCGCCAGGCCTGGAATGAGGTCCTGCCCCAAGTGGAGGAGTTCAAGTATCTCGGGGTCTTGTTCACAAGTGGGGGGAAAGGCGGAGAACAAGAACAAGATCCGAATACAAGCGGCTGAAATTAGCTTCCTTTGCAGGGTGGCAGGGTTCTCCCGTAGAGGTAGAGTGAGAAGTTAGGTTATCCGGGAGGAACCCGGGGTTGAACCGCTGCTCCTCTGCATTGAAGAGCCAGTTGAAGTGGGTTGGGCATCTGATTAGAATGCTTCCTGAACGCCTCCTATGGATGTTCACATGAGTAATTCTATCAGTGGAAAGAAAAACCCACCATAAAATATGATCAGAATACAAAAACAATGTCCTTAGTTTCTGAGCATTATTAGTTATTCATAATAATACTAATACTACTACTAATAATTTTTTTATTATTTAGATTGGGGAACTGCAATCTTCAAGTAATTTCACAGATTTTTAATAAAGATTAAGTATAGGCTTTGACTAGGCCACACAAGGACATTTACCTTTTTTCTCCTTCAGCCTCTGCATGGTCAAATTTTTAGCCAATTTATTTTCCCTTCTATCTAGGCAATTGCCCTGGTGCCAGCTACCGGGAAACACCCCTACAACAGCAGTGCTGCCACCACCATGCTTTACTGTAGGTGGTGTTCTTTGTATGGAAATTCATCATGAAGATTCTGAGGCCAGACAGAAAAAGGTTTTATGGTCAGATGAGACAAAAATCTTACTATTTGACCTCAATAACAAATGGTATATTTGGTGTAAATTCAATGCGTTGAATTTTCACCAGATATACCATTTGTCATTTAGAATGATGACTTCATGATGAATATTGGCAAAGCCTAGTCGAGACTTGGCCTTTGTGATACTGCTGTCACATGCACACAATGACCATCCTTTGCCAAAAATTCCTGTAACTGTTAAAGTTTCCATAGGCTTCTTGGTAGCCTCTCTGACCATTTGCCTTCTTCTCTTTCATCCTGATTGGAGCAATGGCCTGATCCAGGAAGTGTCCTAGTAATACCAAACATTTTCCACTCTTTGATTTTACTGTGCTTCTAGGGTTCCTAGGGATTGATTAAGCTTTCAAAATTCTTTTGTATCTCCTGACTTGTGCCTGTCCACTTAGATATTTTGACAGTGCCTTGCCACCTATAGTTGAGTTTCACCTGATTGAGTTAACTACTATTTTTTATTTAATTAATTTTTGTATGAATTAATACATTTTTCTGATTTGTGACATTTTGTAAATAAAGCTTGGAATTTTTGTGTGTGTGTCTTCATTTCAAGCTGCAAAGCAACAAAATGCAAATATTTTGAAGAGGGTGATTCGTTTGTATAACCTCGTAATGGACACCAATTTCAGTAATAAACAAGCAATTTCAGTATTAGCAACAAAATAAAATTGATTATTTCAGTATTAACCACAAAAAACATAAGCCATTTATTTTTCTGGGAACTCATACTCTTCCAATAACATCAGGATGGATTTTATACATATTTGTCCCAAGTAACATGTTTAAACACACCCTATACTGCTGACTACTGTGATATATCAAGCAGCTGCTTCTCTTAAAGCAAAATTTAATCCGTGTAATAATAAATATCTATGAATTTATTAATCCAATTCATGACCAAGTGAGAATAGTATCTTCAACTGAAACTATTTAAGCTCTCTGAACAAATATAATCAAGATAATTTGCTCGTCGTTCCATTTAGTGTTAATAGCCTCCATGATGAATATGTTGTCAAAAGCAGTGCTGGATATATTACTATAAACCTGTATCCTTTCTGTGGGGAAAGAAAGAAAGAAAGAAAGAAACAAATAATAATAATAATAATAATAATAATAGAAATAATAATAATAATAAACCATTTCATGCCCCGGAATAAAAATATGGTTGACAGAATTCCATTCATTTATTCGTTCATCATCAGCAATCAAATTTATACTAGTCGGGGTGCTGGTGAAGCTGAAGTCTATCCCACGAAGAACGGGGAATAGGCAGGAATATACCCTGAATCACAGGAAACCATATACACACACACACACACACACACACAAACACACACACTCATTCACACTCAAGGAAATTAATATAGATTTAATTTCCGACATGATATTTTGGAGGTAGGAAAAAAACGGAGAACCCAGATAAAAACTATGCATACACAGGGAGGCATAGGCATCAAAGTTTCATCAGAGTGGGACCCTTGTGTGTTGGAAATGTGGGCCACAATGTAACGCTCTGAAAATCTTAGCCGTGAGGAATTGAGAAAGGGATTTTGACAGGCATTAATAGGAAATATTTTGGGGTGTTTTATAATAACTCACTGTGCCTTTCACACATCTCACTCTTCAAAGGAAAAACCTACAGTTAAGATTTAATTATTTTTGTGTGCATATAAATCCTCTTGCTGGAGTTAATAACTAAGATAATGTTTACTTCACTAACTAAACTAACATGATTTAGGTGATGGGAGAAAACTTAAAAATCCAAAGGAAGCATGCATATCTCCAAGTAGATTATAAGAAAGTGTTATTTTGTTGACATCACCTAATTCAGATCATTATAACATAAATTGGGGTGGCATGGTGGTGTAGTGGTTAGCACATCCGCCTCACTGCAAGAAGGTCCTGGTTCGAGTTACAGGCTTTGCAAGGGTGTGGACTTTACACCATATGTTCTCCACATGCTTGCATGGGTTTCCTCCTACAGTCCAAAGACATGCATTGCCTAACATGCACATTAGCCTAACATGCTGTTCAAAATTGCCCCTCGTTGTAAGTGTGAGTGTGAAGGCTTGGGTGTTTTGGCTCTGCAATGGTCTGGCGCGCTGTTCAGGGTGTGCTCCGCCTTCTCCCAGTGTTGGCTGAGATAGGCTCCAGCCTCCCTGTGACCCTAACAGGATTAAGCAGTTTGGTAAATGATTGATGAATGAGTGAGAGTCCAAAGACATGCACATTAGGCTAACTGTAGGTACCAGATTTCCACTACACTGAATGGTTGTGTATGTGTTGGCCCTGTGATGGACTGGCAAGCTGTTCAGGGTGTACCCCGCCTTTTTACGTAGAGCTGGCTGAAGTAGGTCCCAGCCTCCCTACAACCCTAATAGGGTTAAGAGGTTTGGTAAATGTGCTGTAAACAAATGCATCCATTTGCTATTGCTAATCAAATCAATAAAACATAAATATAAGATGATTTAGATTTAAATATTTAGATTTTTTTTTATTAATCTCATATTAAATAATACATTTTAATATTTGATTACGTTCTTTTAGGAGTGCACTTAGTAGAATTTTATATATTTTACAAATACTGTGTATACACTATAGTCTACTGTATTTGTTGCTTCAGACATTATTTTGAGCTCGAGCTGCTTCTTGTTTTCAGTCTGACATCCCACAATCCTCTGCGCGCTAAGGTTCACGCTGATGACCAAAATGGCGGACACAGGGGTGAGTGTTCGATGAACCTCTATTATAATTTCATCGAATTGATGGTTTTAATTCGGTAAATACCTAAATGTAATAAAACTGGTTTACATTTCATCGTGTTGTTTCTTAAAAACAGGAAGTTGTAGAGGGCTGTCGTCTTCCCGTGCTCAGAAGAAATCAAGAAAACGAAGACGAATGGCGTAAGTACTGGCTGCTAGCCGCATGCTAACACGCTAGCTGCATAA
The DNA here is from genome assembly GCA_028564935.1 of Neosilurus hyrtlii. Taxonomy (NCBI): domain Eukaryota; kingdom Metazoa; phylum Chordata; class Actinopteri; order Siluriformes; family Plotosidae; genus Neosilurus; species Neosilurus hyrtlii. Next base: position 5,012,799 of record JAOUQZ010000029.1, on the reverse strand, counting down.
TACAGCAACTGTCATGGCGGCGTACAGTGAAGCGGACACGGCGCCTCTGAATGTAAACAAAAAAACTGGTTTTTCATGCAAGGGGTATATTGTAGCTAAAAAAATAAACGAATACGAGTTGAGAATGTTCTTTAATAATTGTTATCATGCAAAATAAAACGCTGCGATTGATTTTCCTCAGAGATTTGTTTACTAATTACAATCTGATCATACTACTTTAGTTTATGATTCAGGTGATTCCCTTTTTATTATTAGTTTAAACTTTGTAATATTTTACAACAATAAAGCAGTTTATTTGTTTTTGACATTTGAATTTTGCTTTAAGATAATTTTTGCTTTTCATATTTACTTGTTATAATTGTTTCAGTCTAGATATCAAATATTCATGGATGCAAGTATAAAAATAATTAAAACAACAGCATATTTCAGCTTGGACATAATCAACCTGATGATGCTAGTATGCTCTTCGGGCTGGTTAAGATGCATGACGTGTTTAACAGTGAGAGGGAAAGATTGGGTGGCGGTTATAACTATGGACTACTGATCAGAAGCTTGTGAGATCAAGTCTCAACATGTAATGCAAGCTTTTTAATATGATACATAATGGAAATAAAGTCAGCATAAGTATCAGTGAACTTGAAATATTCCTAAAATTCAGCACCTGTAAAACCCTGATACATTTTTTGGCTGTTGTGACTTCATCTTTTAATCACAAATTTCTATTTGATGTGTATTTAACTGCACATCAGGCATGAACACTTACTCTCACTCACTCATTTGCCAAACCGCTTAACAAGGGAAAGCCGTGGTACACCCTTGACAGCTCGTTTGAACAGGGCCATTCACAAGCATATTCACATACTGGTAATTTGGAACAGCCAGTTAGTCTAATGTTCATGTTTTTGGACTCTGGGAGGAAACTGGAGTACCCAGAGGAAACCCACACAAGCACAGGGAGAACACGGAAGCACCACAAAGAAACACCTAGGACTTTTAATATAGTTTCTTCTTGCTGTAGTTTAATTATTCAGCTATTCAGTAACTGCTGATACTTGCCTGGGTCATTCAAGCTTCTTCACAATTTTAAACTACAAATTCAGACTGAAATTAAACAGCATCTTTTTGTAATCCTGCATTTTTATCTCATATTTTTCTAGCGTTGGCAGAAATTCTCAGTGTCAAAGAGGTCCCTGGGAAAAAGCTGTTCTATGTTCACTACATTGACTGTAAGTATATATACAGGTGTGTGTGTGTGTGTGTGTGTGTGTGTGTGTGTGTGTATACATATATAAAAAGCCATATAACATCTATGACTTGGTTGGAGGTGTTTACCCCATGAGCTGAGGTGTTTACAGCAGGAAACCTTTATATTCAGCCTTAATGACCGTCCCTGCTGTAAACACCCCATCTTATGGGTTTGGTATCTCTTATTCATCTGTTTGACATCTTGTATTGGTTCTGTGTCTGTTTACAATAACACTATCAAGACAACATGACCAGAGGAACAATTTTTCATATGCACAGTAACTTGGCAGTGCAACACAGATTCGTAGAAAGTGGAAAAGTCTGAGATTAAGTGTTAGTAAACAGAAGAAGGCATAAGGTTTTAAGAGAAATAATTTTAAAAAGTTGATGTTAACTAATATCACTGTACTCAGTGCAAGGATGGTTGATACTTGCGTACATGAGTAAGCTAATGGTTTCAGAAAGACGTTGCCGATTCCATTTTATTTCCGAAAGTTAATGCTGTATTTCATGTTTATTTAATAAGCTTGTTAAATGAATGTCCCATTATTATTTATTTGTATTTTTAAAGTCAACAAGCGGTTGGATGAGTGGGTCACTGCTGACCGGCTGGACATGAAAAAGCTCCAGTTTCCTAAGAAGGAGGCAAAGACACCCACGAAGAATGGCCTCCCTGGTTCTCGGCCCAGCTCACCAGATCGAGATGTGGTAAGAAAGGCCATATTAAATGACTGATAACCAACTACCTACATGGATTTTTAATTAAAAAAAAATTTCATAATATTTACTCATTCTTTTTAACTACTCCTTGAGCACCACTTACTTGGAGCTAGCCTTGGGGTTAAAGTCTAGGATCTGATTTTAAAAAGAACTGGTCAAAACACTCGAGTTGTAATCACCAGAACACTTTGAAGTTGTTACATTTGCCAGATGCCAATGTTTTCCTGTCTTGGTCTCTGTTGAGGCAAATCCATGTTACCACCATCAGATTATCTGAGCAAAGTACACATGATTTGTGCCCTTTAACTGTGCTCTCTTCCTTTCTGTTCAAATTCAGAGGAAGAGTCTAGATCTCAACGTTCAAACTCCTTCAGCACCTTCAAGAGGCAAAACCCTTCCCACACCGGTACAGCCAAACCTTGCCCATTCTACACTAAAACACCCTTTTCAATTCATGCAAGTAATAGGAATGGGCTCAATATAACCTGGTGCTATTTAAAAAGTTCTGGTGGAATATTATTTATATTTTGTGGGTGTGAAGTGATTGAAGTGACATGGTGAGTTTATTTTGTACTGTGTTGTATAGTTTTATCAATGCTACTGAGCTGGAGGTCACAAGTGGTTGCAACTATTTATACTTTTGGTTGAAGGTTCTTGATCGGGACTATGACTTTGATTTAATTGTTGAAAATTAGGGTGGGGTTGGGGGTGGAATAACAGTGAGCTATATTGCATCGTATACACAGATACATTTTTCTGTCACATTGAATTCATGGTAATGTACTAATATTAGATATCATGCTCAAGTATTTATTGCCTTGAACTTTGCTGTGTTTTGCTATGCTGCAACCTGGAATTAAAAAATTATTAATTGGGATTCACAGAATGTGTATCGCTTTAGAATGTATTTATTTAATTCAGTTTGACTCAGTGGTTTATTAAACAAACATTGATTTCTAGTTATATTTTGTATTTAAATAAATACAAATATAAATAAGAAATAATTTTGATAATTATGCATTTTTTCATCAGTTTCACGTCAATATTATTGAACAGACTCATGATATCTTCCCAATTAAGTGCAAGTGTCAACAGAAAGCCAAAAGTTTTCATCCTTGCCTTCTATTTCTTTCAATAATGAAACTATATTGGACACAATAACTAATCAGTGCTAGCAGAAAATGGAGAAGGCATCTATATTTTTGACAAATAGGCTGACATCTTAAAAGCAGCAGGAAGTAAGAAGGGTAAGAAATTTCTAACACTATCAACCTTCTGAAAGTGTTTTTTATTTATTTATTTTTTGCAGTTCAGCAGTCTATACTAACCTTAAATCCTAGTCTTACAGTCCATTCCTTCTGTTTGGCATGTTGTCATGGTAACACAGAGGAAGTGTGAGAAACTCTTATTTGATGACAGGAACAAAGATGATTTTGATATTTTTTTCTGATCTTGGCTTACAGAAGAGGAAAGCGGAGTCAGTCTCTCTAACATCGCAAGTTTCTGTCGCTACATCAGTGCCTTCACTCCCCAGTTCAGCAGAGGCTTCACAGGCATCTGTGTATCCCACAGTCCGGGAAACTTTCACTACCAAATCCAGGGATGAGCACGAGCAGCTCACATCCCTCACCACGGTATCGCCTGACTCAGACACTTTGTCTGTCTGTCTCTTTTTATGTCTGCCTCTGTCTGCTTGCATTCTGTTTCTTGCTTTGTCTCTTGTCTGTCTGTCTGTCTCTCTCTCTCTCTCTCTCTCTCTGTCTCTAGGCCTCTCTTGTCTCTAGGCCTCTCTGTCTCTCCTGCAGTACTCTGGCATTCACTCCACCCAATTTCTTCTGTGTTGTGTGGTGAAATAATTTCAGATGAATAGAAAGAAAATTATAGAAGACAACGTATGTGTGCTTTTTGTTCTGTAGCAGAACGGCACAGCACGTCGTCTCCTTCCTTCTCAGCCTGGCAGGAAGAGAAAAAACTGCGGCACTGATGAGGTGAGTACGAGAAAGATCCAAAGCCCCTATTCTCGACATTTTTTCCTTCTTGTTTCCTCATCAAACATCACAAATAAATAAAATATTATCCACTTAATTTCACATGTCTGCATGTCATATTTATTTTATCATGAACATGTTTCATGTTTGAACTTGTCTTTTTTGTTGTTGTTGTTTTTGTAAACATTTTATTACATTACCATAGCCTTATAGTTCATCTATCTGTCCACACTGAGTTTGAAGTGACAAACCAAAGTTTAAAATGCATCAGTAAATCCATGGCTATGGACTTGAGGATTTAGCTCAGATGTTGTGCTACCGCTTAATTCTATTAGGGTTACTGGGTGGCTAGAGCTTATCTCAGCTGACTCTGGGCGAAGGCAGGGTGCACCCTGAACAGCTCACCAGACCATAGCAGGGCCAACACACACACAACCATTCACACTCACACCTACAGGCAATTTGGAACGGCCAATTAAGCTAATATGGATGTCTGGACTGTGAGAGGAAACCGGAGGAAACCCACACAAGCACAGGGTGAACATGCAAACTTCACACAGAAACGTCCAAGCCTGGGACTCGAACCCAGGACTGTCGTGCTGTGAGGCAGATGTGCTAACCACTACGCCACCATACCACCTAGTTAGTTACATGTTTGTTATGTTATGAATGAAAAATTCTGGTGTTTTATTTTCTAAACAAATTTTAGTGTACAGGTTAAGCATGACATTTTTAATTCTACGAATAAAGCCTAAAATGTAACATCTACATAACACAGATATATTTATCAATGGCACCAAGTAGGCCTGTCAGAATAACTTACATAGTTTCTGGGACAATATATTGTTCATCACGATTAATGATACCTTTGTCACAGCATGCTATGGTTAACTTATCCTCTTCAGTGTTACTGCTGTCCACATCCCTCTGTGTGTTGGTCACATTGGTTTGGAAATTAACTATTATTACCATGCATACATAAATGGTAAATTTTACGTCTATGTTTCTGATAATTCAAGTTGAAAGGGTCCTATCAGACTTACACACTTGACATAAATTGGTCCCATACGTTGTGCATTAACATGAAATTTAAATTTGATATGATTCATTGTTTCGCTTTATATGTAGAAAGACTCACAAAAAAACACTTGAAAAATGATAGCTACTGTCTGTCTGTATTTTTATTTATTTTTTTACTAAAGGAGTAATATCTTTTTCAGCAGTACTTAGATTATCACTATGTTACATTCACCCACAAAAACCCCACAACACCTTCCCACTGAGTTTTGACTGATTGTATACTTAGTCTATGTTCTAGTGAACCTATATGAGAATGTATTCACTGATAGTGACTATAAAGCACATCTGTCACTTTGTATAAGAGCGTCTGCTAAATGCCATAAATGTACTAAATATTACTAATCTATAAGTACAGGAAATTCTGAAATTTTGTTCCTGCATTAATTCTACATGCACTACAAGTGATTTGAAGTGAATCACTAGTGGAAAAAAAAACATGCTGGAGGTTTCATTTAAGACTGCAATCTGTTATGCTGTAACCTTTTTTCCTCCCGTGTGAAATGCAAGTGTCCCAAAGCCTTTTTGCAACCCCTTGTGTTTTTCTGATAGATGATAAAGGTATTCCAGTATAACAGCCCTCGCAGCGCCAGTGGCTTTCTGCCGCCAGGAGAGGTCCGTCTCATTTATTTATCATTGTTTGTTTTGCTGTGTGCCAGTCAGAGGGTAGCCAACAGGGCTGTGTAATAGCGGGATGGCGCCACTAATATCAGAGAGCAGGTGATCATTACATATAACTTAGGATTTTTTTTTTTTAAAGAAGTGCAGGGCTATACCATGATTTAAAGGATCAGGGAGAAGAGTCTATTACTGTAAGACATTAGCATAATAAGTTTCTTTCCAGATTATCGTGAATGATTTTTTTTTTCAGCTCAAGTTGTATCATGACTTGAGCAGGTAGAAGAGTTAGAATTAAGACGTTAGCTATGGATAGAGCTGTGTGGTTTATGATGTGGTCACACTGGGTGCTGTCCTCTCTTTAATCATACAAAATTGTACAACATCAGGACTCACAAGACAGCTCGGACAGTATCCCCTCTGCGCCGCGCATGACCGGGAGTCTGGTGTCTGACCGCAGCCATGACGATATCATCACACGCATGAAGAACATCGACTGCATCGAGCTGGGCCGCCATCGACTCAAGCCCTGGTACTTCTCCCCGTATCCGCAGGAGCTGACCACGCTGCCCATCCTCTACCTCTGCGAGTTCTGCCTCAAGTACCTCAAGAGCCTAAAGTGTCTGCAGAGGCATTTGGTATGTTTGTACACCATAAGCGAAACTATTTACAAATACAAGCATCATTTGTAATACTTGGATTCAAATCCTTTACAGTCAGTGATTACATTCTAGAGTTACTTTTTGAAATGAAATGAAAACTCACTGTTTAAATACTTTTGAACTCATCTGTGTATGCTTTAATCTTTATATTAGATTAAGTAGAATAATTTATCTACTCAAATTTAGATGAATGTGGTATATGGTCAATTAGTAATTACTATGTTTTTGTTATGAGCAGACAAAATGCAATCTCCGACATCCTCCAGGAAATGAAATCTACCGCAAAGGAACTATCTCCTTCTTTGAGATTGACGGCAGGAAAAACAAGGTAATTACATGTCTGTGTGTGTGTGTGTGTGTGTGTGTGTGTGTGTGTGTGTGTGTACATATATATGTGGGGCCGGTGGCATAGCGGGTAGGGTGCCAGGCTCACGATTGAGAGATCATGGGTTTGAATCCCCGTTGGACTCCCACTGTTCTAAGACTGCTGGGCAAGGTTTTAACCACAAGTGTGCCTCTGTCCACCCAGCAATATAAATGGGTACCAGTTAAAATACTGGGAAGGTAACCTGTGATGGACAAGCATCCCATCCAGGAGGAGTTGAACTCCTAGTCGCTTCACACTACAGAAACCCGGGAAAAGCCCTGGCCTGATGAGCCACTAGGCTCGGGTGTAAAAGCTCAAAAGACTTACCTTTTATATATTTTTATTTATTTATTTTAGCATAAACTATAACCCCTGGCAAAAAGTATGAAACCACCACTATTGAAAGATGTTCATTCTATTGTTTAATTGTGTAGCAATTATAGCAGACCAATAAAAGACATTCCACAAAATGATTTTTATTTAATATTCCAACTTTCTGACTTTATAAAAATAAAACAGATAGAAAATTACAGTCAATTGCAACTATTTTTACAGATCAAACCGGGAAAAAATATGGAATCACTCAATTTTATGAACAGGTGGACAGTATTATGAAATCACCATGTACAGAAGGTAAAACCTCACGGAATGTTGGTTGTTACCAGTCAGTTGTGTCTGAAGTCTGGACCAAGTAAATCAAATGGCAAGGTTGTAAAAAGGAAGCGTACTGTGAGACCAAGGAAGACATCAAAGCATCAAGATAGAAAACTTAAAGCAATAACAGAAAATATACAACAAAACAAATGAGGAACAAATGGGCAGAAAGTGGAGTCAGTGCCTGTGAGCGAACTGTAAGAAATCGCCTAAGAGAAAAAACAAACACACACCATTATTAACATCTAAACAGAAAAAAACAGGTTTCAGTGGCTAAAGAAATAATAAAAAAAAAAAAAGTTTTTATTGAGTTTTTGGACACTTTTCTGATTCCATCAGTTGAAAGGATGTCTGGTGATTACAACATCATCCTGAAAAATGAGAAAGAATTAAAAGAAAGTGGTCCACGACGAGGCTCAAACCTGCAAAGCTGATCTGGGAACGGCAGTAAGAGAAAGTTGGAGCCGGATTGATGAAGAATACAGTTTTTCCATAGTTAAATCCAGGCCTCAGAGAATTCAAGCTTTTATAAAAGCCAGAGGTGGTGCAACAAGGTACTATTTATTTTTTTGGTGAGCCTATTATATTTTCCATATTTTTTCCTCTGTTTGATCTGTAAAAACAGTTGCAAATAACTACAATTTTCTTTCTTTTGGTTGGAAAGTTAAATGAAAACAGTTTTTTCTAAATGTCTGTGATTGTCTGTCTGTTTTTTTTCCCCTTACACAATTAAACAATAGAATGAACATCTTCCAAGAGTGGTTCCACTCGGGTTTAAGTCTTAACTTAAAAGTAAAAGTAATTATTTGGCAGATGTGTGCTGTGGCTTTAAAGCATTGTATTCTTTTATGTTTTATTTTATAGACATATTCACAGAACTTGTGTTTATTGGCAAAATGCTTCCTGGACCATAAAACCCTGTACTATGACACGGACCCCTTCCTCTTCTATGTAATGACTGAGTATGACTCCAAGGGCTTCCATATAGTCGGCTACTTTTCTAAGGTAAGTTGTAGTATACCGTGCTGTATGGGTGGGAAGGGAGGGTGGTATTTCTCTACAGTCATTTGCTGTGATGCTAGTCCATTGTGCTAGTACTGATGTTCTGGACTAGAGGTGATGGAAAGCTCCATGTTTCATTACCTCACTTTCCCTAAAGTCTGGGCAAAGATTATAGCCAACTATTATATAGGTGGTGAGTATCTGTGTCCCTTGTGGACAATGGACATTAAAACCATAAACAAAGTGGCATTTAAATGTCATTTTTACACGCCAGTTGCTCTCTCTCCACCGATGGTTTTGTATAGCTGCTTTTAATCAAGGAGTTGACTAATAGGTGGTTGGTACTGGGGTAGTCAGCTAATGTTTTAATTTACTTTTTAATTGCAATGTCAGCTGAAAATGGGCTTTCGGAGGTCCTCTCAGTGTCTATGTGCTGGACACACAAAATAAATTCACGTGAAAAAAAAAAAAAAAACCTCACCGACACACCAACATCTCAGCTGGCTGGGTATGTCGCCCGGCCTTTAGCATAAATTCCTTGTAGAAAGCATGTGGATTGGTTGGAGGAAGCATGTGTTGAACTTCACCCTGCTGGATTGTAGCTGTTGAATGATCACGAGAGTTAGCTGGTGGGTCGGACAAAAATATGGAGAAAATTAGAATTACTGCACAGAAGGGTTCATACAACAACAACAAAAATTATGAATGCCACTCATGTGACTGAAATTGAGTGCATTTTAAAATACTGGCAAAGTCAGCCGGTAAAATCTTATTTGTGCTTTTTTTTTTTTTAAAGGAAAAGGAGTCGACTGAGGATTACAACGTGGCCTGTATTTTGACTTTGCCGCCATATCAAAGGAGAGGCTATGGCAAACTGCTGATTGAGTTCAGTAAGTTCCTCAAATAATTAAATAAAAATGACTTTTCTGGACTAAATGTGAATGATTTATGAGCCATACTGTAGAATCCCACCTCATCGGTGCAGGGATATCTGCAGTGTACTACATCTTACCCCTGGTCGATGCCTTTAGTTTCCTCTTGTGTAGGCAGTGTCTATTATAGTTAAGATTAAACATGAACCTGCTCACTTGTCTTGTCTCCCTGTATTTCAGGTTATGAGCTTTCTAAAGTCGAAGGGAAGACAGGAACCCCGGAGAAGCCCCTCTCTGATCTTGGCCTGCTATCTTACCGCTCTTATTGGTCGCAGACGATTCTCGAGATCCTCATGGACCTTAAATCAGATAATGGAGAAAGACCGCAAATCACCATCAAGTAAGCTACTCCTTCATCCTATACACTATAAGAGCCAGGTTATATAATAATTCTGAATGTACTGTGTTATCAGTTCAGAAATGCTGCAATGTGATGATTGATGCATTTTCTTTTGTTCTTAGTGAAATTAGCGAGATAACCAGTGTAAAGAAAGAAGATGTAATATCAACCCTGCAGTACCTCAACCTCATCAATTATTACAAGGTAAATGTTTCAGTATTTAAATATTATATACTTC
>JAOUQZ010000029.1:4969799-4980731 GCA_028564935.1 Neosilurus hyrtlii | reverse complement strand
CTCTCTCTCTCTCTCTCTCTCTCTCTCTCTCTCTCTCTCTCTCTCTCCACACACACACACACACACACACACACACAGAAGTTTCACACTGACTGTTCCTCTTTTAGCTTATTTCTTAAGCGTTTTGTTCATACAACAGGGTTTCTTTTCCTGTTTTGTGCACAGCTTTGAGAAGCAATAATAGAACAAAACAGAAAACTGCACACACTTGACTTACACATATGATTCTAGAAAATTTAATTTTTAAAGAAAAAAAGAAGGAAATATTTAAACAATAAAAACACAACACAGCTGAATTGTCAGAACTCTGATGTTGCTTTATTGAAATGATGACAGGAAATAATCTCTAAAAATACCCTGGTGCATTATGAGTGGTGAAAAAAAAAATTGTGAAGAATAAAAAATGTGACATCAGATTAGGGACGAGATATTACATTGGCAGTGCACTGCCCTCTCCTGGATAAAGTTGGAACTACTACACAAATAAATCTGGGCAACCTCATCTCATCTCTCACCAATTTGCTGAACTGCTCAACCCCATTAGGTTCACTGGTAGGCTGGAACCCATCTCTGCTGACACTGGAACCCACACAAGCATGGGGACACAAGCATGGGGAGAACATACGATCTCCACACAGAAATGCCCAAGCCCGGGACTCGACCCAGGACCTTCTTGCTGTTAGGCAGAAGTGCTAACTTCTAGAGTACTATTCAGTGGTCGTAATGTCTGAGACCCTCTAGTGGCTGGCTAGTTGTGCAATGTTTCACTATTATCTGGGGGTGATGTATCAGCTGTGGATGGATAGGAATCAGATAAACAACTGTGTGGTAGGGCAGGCAATTAAGTTGAAGCCACTTGCCGCCATACTGGTATTCCTACTCCCAGTAGGCCAAGAATGGATTTGTGCTATTGCCAGTACAGAATGCCCAATAGGCCAACACACACACCCATTCACACTCACATTTAAGGCAACTTAAAACAGCTGACCAGCTTACTGTGCATGCCTTTGGACTGTAGGAGGAAACCAGCGTACCTGGAAGAAAACCATGCAAACGCCACACAGAAGAGCCTGGGACTCCAACCCAGGACCTTCTTGCTGAGAGGTGAATGTGTTAATCACTACACATGCATGCCACCCATTATGCCACCTAGTATTACACATCCTGAAAGTGTCGGTTTAATGTGCCATGTTCCAAAAGCACAAAAGAATTTGGTTTTTAGTTTATATAAATGAAGTGTAGGGTGCAGATCTAAAACAGACAAAACAAACATTGCTTTTTTTCAGAATTCTGACACATTGATATATTAGTTTGTCTTATCTTTTCCAGAACAGATACATTACGATCAAAAGCATTTGCAGTTCCTTTTTTTTTTTTAAACCCGAACAGATTTGTTACATAATTAAAATATGACTGTTTAGTTAGAGGTACAGTGTGTAAGTGTTAGTGGCATCTAGTGGTGAGGTTCCAGATTGAACCAACCAATTGAAATTTCATTCCAGATTCCTCTCCTTCCACACATGGATGGTTCTGGATGGTGGTGTAGAAACATGGCGGTGTATGATGGCAGCCCCCGTGGTAGGGAACCCACTCCAAGTGTAGAAACAAACAGCTTATTGTAAGGTTCCGAAAACCTAACTTTAAAAATAATGATATACTTATCTTCTGGTTATAGATCCTCCCAACCGCTACACACTGTACCTTTAATTAATGCCTATCTACACATTCTAGAACTATTTTATGCATATACGTTATAGCATACAGGCCGATTGTAGAACTTGGTCAAAGGTTTTCACAGCAAGTGGTGTGGCAGTAACTTCTGCCCTGCTTTATTAACTGTGTAATGAGCAACTCAGCTGAATGCATTCATGATGATGCGATATGTATCAGAATTTATTGAAGTGACAAAAACAAAAACACTGAGCATGAAAGCAGCCAAAGACACCACATGTTGGATGATGCCATGTATCGAAGCACATGAGACTGATAACACCGAGGCGTTTGTAGACTTGCAGACACAAAGACCCTGATGTTGTATTTAGAAATAATGAAGACGTGATGTAAACGGAAACCAAATACCCCAACACTTCAACAACCACTCATTCTTGCATACAGTACAATGAAGAAAGCTTCATGGCTGAACATGGACGTCACATATACAAAGTTAAGAGTGCCAATCTAAGACCACAATTTGCTTATAATACTAATTATAAAGATATTTAAGTTTATGTAAAATGATTAGATACACTGTAAGATGATTCGGTGGGTGTCAAACTGCACTGTTACAAAAGATGGTGTCATTTCACAGTGAATTTCAACCAGAACTCATCTCATTACATTACATCGCCCACTGACCGTTCACCTGTACGTAAATACTAGGAGCTGATCACAGAGAAGCACCTGTCAGATAGAAACCATTGAAACACAACAACTGCTTTCTTAAATTGATCTACAGAAACCCACGTCTATGGTACAGACACAGCATTTATCATTTTGGAACCCTTGCTCTGGTGATATTAGGCTCCCTTTTGAATTTTCCCATGTGTTCGGATCAAATGTGTAACCCTGGCAGAAAATCCAATTCAAAATCCAAGATGAACGGACTTTAGAATTTAAAAAATAAAATAATTCCTGTTTGATATCAGTTGTATTTACTTCATTCTGAGGCCCTTAACGTATAAATTACAAATACTGCCATTTGCAAAAAAACAAACAAACAAAAAAAAAAAAACTTTCAAACATTAGGTTTGTGCATTAAGAGCAAACTACAGGACTGCTTTGTCTAGATCACAGCTCAGTAAAAGTGCAGGGTAGTTTAAAAAATAATTTTTAATTCCTTTATGCTGTTGGTATTGAACCGTCTCATCCACAGACACATGCTAAGGCATTATGTTGTAAAATTCACATTCCTCTCTTTAACCACTATAATGCCCACGTTGGTAATGTTGGCTTTTTGAGTCATTACTGCAAAACATCACATTTCAGCAAGCTAGAATACCAATACTCCAAAATGCAATTTGTCCAATAAATTCTATTATAAGATTACAAGAAACCTTGAAAGCTCTTATTTTGGTCTATTGGCAGATAATATTAGCTAAAGACACTAAGTATTTATTTCTAGAAACAAGCCCATTTATATGGCAATTGTGCAGGATTGGACATTTTGATATTAAAAAAATATCAATGAACCAATAATCTGCTGAACATGGGGAGGCTGGAGCCTATCTCAGCCAACACTGGGCGAAGGCATGGTACACCCTGAATGGGCTCGACAGACCATCACAGGGCAACACACACAACTAATCACACTCACACCTAAGGACAATTTGGAACATCCAATTAGTGCATGCATGGCTATAGGGGGAAACCGGAGTACCTGGAGGAAACCCATGCAAGCACAGGGGGAACATGCAAACTCCATACAGAATCCTGGGCCTCGAACCCAGTACCTTCTTGCTGCGAGGTGGACATGCTAAACACTACGCCACTGTGCTGTACTATAATTTGTGCTTGCTAAGATGTTATGTTTTGCAGTGTTCTGCATCTACAGGCATCAAAATCTCATAATATGATGATGATATGAATCTCAGAATGGTTGCAGCGTATTGTACTGAATCTATAAAGGTTGTTAAAATACCCCATTCTGAGAAAGATGAGAGTTACATGAATATAGTGATTATTTACAAGCTTCTGACTGCATGTTAGATGAACATCACTGGTACTAGAGTGCTAAGAAGCAAATGCAGCACTGCATGTTATGTTTCACATAACATTTAATGAAAAACTAACGCCTTACACTTAAAATAAAATATTTCTGGACAAAATGATGGTGATTGTACAATTTAAGAAGCAAAATTTTTTTTTCTTTTTTTTGGGGGGGAATGAAGTCTTCTATCCTCTGAGGTCTTCTGGTGGTATTGATCAGGATTGGTGGCAGCTCTGGTTCTACTCTGCTCTCTTGATCACCGGATGGCTATGAGTCCGACATCTAGGAGTTTTTGAATCTTCTGAGCAATGACTGGGTTCTTCAGGTGGCTGCAGTGAGGGAGGAGATGAGAGAACAAGAACAAATCAAGGCTTGAGAGTTGTACAAAGAAAATGCTACAATTAATGGTGACTGGTAACATGTCATTTTAGCAGTATACATGGATGCACTAAGATGAATCACTGAGCCCTACAGGACTAGGATACAAAAACACAACAAACAGTACACCCTGAACAGCTCATCAGACCATCCCAGGGTCAACACACACGCATGCACACACACACTAATATTGAACAGCCAATTAGCCTAACATGCAAACATTCAAACTCCACACAGAAGCACCCGAGCCAGGGACTTAAACCCAGAACAGATATGAAATTGTCAGAGTTTAAAGTCAAATTGACTGAAAAGGATGACATGAATGTGCTTATTAAAATACATTTCTGAATTGAAATTTTGTCTGTTGCCACATAATCTCCCATCATAACTTGTCATTGGGACGTTGTCACCAGGCAGAGTACGTACACCTCCCCAGGAAACTCAGACTTTAAACTCAAACACTGTGCCTAAAACTGAAATGTGTCTTACTCGCTGAGAGCCTGTGGATCTTTCTGCATCTGCTCCAGGATCATGCGCATGGCAGGGTCACTCATGATTTGCTGCACCTCTGGATCAGCCATAGCTCGTCGCTTCACATCCTCTGGGTTATCATTCCTCATGGCCTGACTCATCATGCAACGCTGCATCCCCTCTGTGGCCTCCTGCATGCACACACACACACACAAATAAGAAACCAAAACACAGAACTGCTGCGTGTTCCAAGTGAGCAGTGACAAGAGCTCATTGTCCCAGAACATCAACCCTGAAACAGTCAAACTGAAGCCGGGAGCCCAAGAGAACTGAGAGACAGAGAGAAACTAGTTTTGAAAATGGGAATGGCGGTTTCCTTTGAGTATGTTACGCCACTTAGAAACCATGTGGTGACCTTCGTCTGGTTGGTAACTGTTGTGTGATAGAGATGTCTGATGGATGGGAACTGGCCACGGCAAAAATAAACAAACAGACAAATAAATAAACAAACAAATAAAGTAAAACCCCACAATAATAATTAAATAAATAAAATTGAGAAATAAAAATAAAAAAAATCCCACTTAGTGAGAAAAATCAGAGGAAAAAAAAAAAGAAGAATAAAACTCATTTAAGAAACTCCATTTCACTTTTTAGCAAAATCTCAAGCATGAATTTATAAATCTCTCTCCTAAAATAGCTTTTATTCTGATTGTGTACCTTGGAGTTTGCATCCAGCTCCAGTGCCTTCTGATAGGCATCCATGGCTTTGGAGTAGTCCTTCATTGCCTCCAGCGCTGCTGCCTTGCGTGTGTATCCTTTAACTATACACAAACAAAAAAAATAAAGGTCAAACTATACACACACACACACACACACACACACACACTTATAAACAACACACACACATACACTCTCATTCATTCAATTGCAAAACTGCTCACTCCTACGGGGGGGGTATATTTTATATATATATTTATATATTTTATGTTATAAAAAATGTGTAATCTTTAAGGATATTGACTTACTGAAGCTGGGGTCCAGTCGGATACAGTCCTCACAATCCTATAAAAGACAAAACAGAATGTCATGTCTGTAAACATTACATGTGCACATCTGATAAAAAGCTTTCAGATGGGAAGCATTTCGCGCTCACTGTCCTGCCTCTAATGTGAGACACAACTTTCTACAGCTACTTGGTGCCACCTCATAAGTTGTTCATTTTTATTCTTGGAGGTGGCCCAGCCCACCACACTGCTACCCAACCTGTCTGCCTGGTTCCCTCTTTAAAAGATTAACTGAAGACTAGCTGGCATCGCTTCCCGTGTTCAAAGCAGGTTAGCCTGAGCATGAATGTGTTATACTGTAATGTACCTTGAGGGCCAGTTGGAACTCAAGTAACTTGGTGTAGCAGGCTGCCCTGTTACTGAAGAGCTTGGCATCATTTGGGTTTCTCTTAATGGCCTCGGAGTAGTGCTTCATAGCCTGGGGATAGTCACCTAAACAACACAACAGTCAAAGAGGGTACAGGGATCCAGAAATTTAATCTCTTACCCCAAAACACAATCTTTCTCACAATCAGAATGTATAACGTTTATTTATTTTATTTACATTTCTCTAAGGATCTAGAGGGGTCACCATGCAAGTAAACTCAGAGACATCAGAATAAACCCACATCTATATAGGTTTAATAATAATAAAAATAAAAATGTTAGTAATTCAACCTTCTATATGAGAACCCACCATTCTGAAAAGCCTCATTGCCCTTGTTCTTCTCCTCCAAAGCCAGCTCTGGGTTGATGTAAGCCAGTTTCTCCTGCTCCTTCAATATCTTCTCTGCCTACTCAGGTAAAACACAATCAACTCATATGACTAATTAATTATCCCCCTGAAGACGGTCCCTAAAATACATTTTTGTAAAAAAAAGTACTTCATGACATCTTTTTTCCCTACTGCAAACCCACCTGCTGGCACTTCTTTAGCACCTCAGGGGTGCGATGCTCTGTCAGACTTTTGTTTAAGAACTGGATGGATTCCTTATACCTCTCCTGTTTGAAGTACGAGTTCCCAATCCTGGCGTAGGCCCTGTCAGAGAACAGTTACAACATTTTCACATACATGTACAATCTACAGGTGCAAGCATAGAGTGAAAGATACCTCCGCCAAGCAGAAATGGATTATTATACTTTGGCATAGTTATAATGGAATGTCTCCCCCTAGTGGGCATCTTATGAACCCAGAAAAAAATGTTATGGTTTGTTTTTTGCTCCACATCCTATCGTAGAAAAGAATTTCATGAAAATCTATGCATAACTTTGAGTTATGTTACACACAAACCGACAAAATAAACAGAAGTGAATCGTGTATGAGTCATGTAATCAATCTATTGACAGTATAACTCAAGTATTAACTTTATTTTCTCAAAATATAGATCTAATATGTGTAGGCTAATGCTGATGAGGCATATCTGTGTAGGCAGAACATGAACACATGTCTATGAAACACTGGAATTATATAATCGCTCCACTGGAGTTCAAGAGAAACACAATGTGAAGACATTTACTTGGCGATTTGTCTGTAGTCCTCACGATTTTCTCGTCCCACCTCAATGGCTTTCTCGCATAGCTCTCGACACTTCTCAAACTCTCCCTTTTCGAAGAACACAGCTGAAATAAAAAACAAGAGAAACTGAATACAAACTCTGCAGTATAAGAATTTCAGATAAACTTACAATAATGAAGTTAATCAATGAATTAACTGTTAGTGAAAGCATTTAGTAAACTGCCCATCCAGGATTTTACTGGTATATATTGCCAAATTTTGCATCAGATAAAAAAAAAAAATTGCAGTGCATGTGGCGATGGTTTTAGGCATTTCGTGCAATGAAACTGCTGGGTTACATTAACAGTAAAAAACACTGACTGCATGCACTAAGGAACGCCAAACAGAGGAGCTCATAATACAAATACTATTTAATATAAAGTAATTATTTAATATAAAGTAAATATACACCATTGTTGACTTGTTTAGCTTCATACTACTTGATAAACAACTCCACTAGCATATCTACATACATAATGAATCAACATGCTTCTCCTGCCGTGAAACAAAAAAACCTAATTAGCTGGACAATGGGATTTATGTTTAGTAATTAGAATAATACTTGTATTAACTTATGCCTGAGATATAATGGAGTGATAAACCCTAATATAATGGAGTGATAAATAGTGGTAAAAACCTGGATCAAGGGATCTATCAAACTTCATAATCCTAACCACAGATTCATGACTGCTGACACCAAGTTTCTGCATGTAGTAAATTTGCCTAATTCCTTATACTGTACCTCTGCCAAGGGTGCAATGTTTAATCTTTGGTTTGTGTGCATGTTGTTTTTTAATTCAGGACTATGCATTAAAAAAAAGGTTGCATGTCGATATTCATGAAACTTCAACCAGGCACGAGGCTTTGGAGAACCTTTTATTTTGGAGATGATCCATTTCAAATTATGGATTCATTAATTTTTTAAGGAATTATATTTTTTGTAAGTTTTGTATAACCGCAGACACAGCAGGGGGTGCAGTGTACTTAAGCTGTTTTGTTTTTTTTATTGTTTTTGGGAGGCTTGGTGGAGGTTTGTACCCCCCGAGCTATTTATTTATTTATTTATCTATCTGTAAAAAGAAATGAAAAGAAAAAACATTAGTGTTATGCCACAGTGAGTAATTAAATATGTGCAAGCTCTTAAGAATATGCTGCAAAGATAAGGATAACTCGATGACCATATAATAAAGAGGTGTGTGTGTTTCTCATACCAGCCTTATTGGACAGATAGGTCATGTTGGTGGGGTCATGCTTGCATGCCTCATCATAGTGTTTAAGCGCAGTCTCAAAGTCCTTCTTTTTGTATGCTGCATTGCCAAGTTCCTTCTCCTTCAGTGCCTGTTTGAAGACAGAACAAAGCTCCATCAGACCTTCCCTTTATTAAAGCTACACCCAGGGGAAGTTCCAGATGACAAATTACACTTCAGACCAAATTCTGCCGATCAGACAGTTAAGAAATAGTGCATGTCACCTGCGCAAAACAGTCAAACTTTTAAATCACTAATATGCAATTTTTCCCTCCTGCAGCAATCCAACAAATCTCTTGCTGATTATTTGTCTCCATTTTTCCTTACTCTGCTTTCTCAAATCTACACAAAGGTGCCAGCAGTGCTAATAAGAAAATCGTGGCAGGCCCCATAAAAACAGTTGATTATACTAGTGTATGAGATGTCGACACTTATTTTTACTTGTTCCTTTTTTATTTTAAACGAGGTTTGTAATTACAAATATAGCAAAGGTCTTCGTGGTACTTCATAGAACAACATTAAGGGTAATGGGGAGGAAAGACAGAAAAAAAAAAAAAGATGTTTTGCTATCTTTTTTCTGCCTGCAAATCAAATTTTTAGCTACTTTAAATCAAAGGTTTGAGATCAAAGATTTCCTGCAAATCAAAGATTTGAGATATGGCCCATGATGGACGAGTTGATATAGATTATAGCATGTCAACAGTGTTAATGTCACAATATTAAGGACATTTTATCATTGTATGATTGGCTGCAGCAAGATTAGGAAATTTGGTATGTACTTATAAGTAAACATGTATAGTGTACATTTTAAAAGTGAAGTAGTTGGGGTAGAAATATTGGTGACAGACATATAGAAGTGTACATGCCTGGCCATGCTCTTTCAAAAGAGTCTATAATAATCAATATATTTACATTATTTTTGGATTTACAGCCATCAGCCACATTTATATTCTGGAATAGTTTTCATGAGCCTTACCCATAAGTCCCTTAGGTTTCTAGTGGCTAATGGTACCAAGTCTATTCTTCAAGTAAAAATCAGTGACAAAGATAATTTAAATAATAAATAAATTAGATAATGTCACTGATATGCGAGTTGCACAATCCCTTCAATCTTGATATTGATCTGAAAAATGTATGGATCGATATTTTAGGCTAATATGTTATTTAGTCTCAGTTTCTGTTTCTCTCCTTCTTAGTGTTTTATTTTTAGGTATCACCGAGTCAGCACTCTCTAGGTTAGCATATAATCATTGTTCAAATATCCAAATATGGAAACCTGCTGTTTAGTATTCATATCCGTACTACTGAATAGGGATCCAATTATCATTAGCTTGATAATCAATATTGAAACAAGGCGTCTGTGCTAATACACTGCTGTAAGAATTACCAATAAAATAAAAAGTAAAAAAAATACAAAAAAGATGCACTTATTTAAATGTCTAATATGACAAGGTGCACGACTATCAGCCCGAAGATCACAAGTTCGAATCCGGGTTGATGCCACAGCCATCCGTGACCGGGAGTCCATGGGAGCTAATTGGCCGAGCTCTCACGGGATGGAGGGATGTCATACGCTTCCCTGTCAACCACAGCTATCACAAGCCAATTATGGGTGTCTGTGAGCTCATTTGTGCGAGCGTGTTAGGCCGCCCCAGACACATACGCACAGCAGTTCAAAAAGAGGCAGCTGGCAGCATGGCATGTCACAATGGGGGCATGTGCATGCTTACGCCCCTACCTGGTTGGTGGTGGTTGTGTGATAGGGAATAAGGGGAGAGGAGTCTAATATAATTTGGGGGGTTAAGCACAAAAAGCCAGAGCTAAAACTTGGACCTTGACGCCTGTATATCCAGTAGTGTGAACTGAATGAGCAAGAACGGTTAGCCAACAGAACAGGTGGAGTAAATAATCATTGCACAAGAGGTAGGATTTGTTGGAATTAAATGTGGGGAAATTATAAACACAAAACCCATTACTCATATGTAATGTAACATTTAGATTTTGTACCAATCTCTTATTCTCTGGAAGATCTTCCTCTTTGGGAGGGGGTGGGGCTGTCTCTTTGGGTTTTGGTGGAGGGGGTGGAGTCGGCTCCTCATCATCCTCCATGCCCGCCAGGTCGAATCCGAGCAGCACTGAAAGCGTAGTCATCACACGTGGATCCTGCAGCCTCCTGCAGAGAGAACAGGAAACAGGATCCTGTCACAAAGTGAGAGAATGACGGAGAAAAACTAGGAGGGACAGCATGTAGCACAGCTGAGGGGAGGTGAGTGGACAGGCAGTGAGAACCCAGTGTGTAGCAAGAAGGGAAAAAGTGATTAAGGAGGACAGCGCCAAATGTTCTACTTCCGGCGCTGTCGAAGTCGGCCGCCGTCGCGACTGCTCCGAAACTTTTCTTTATTTTTGGTATCCTATATTTTATCTTGTATGTATATTTTATTTTTATTCTATATAATTTATTTCTATCCTTTTGCATTTTTATATTTAACTGACCCTTAAATCCTTTCAAAGTTTTAGTTATTGTTCTTTCTT
>JAOUQZ010000029.1:4926001-4944213 GCA_028564935.1 Neosilurus hyrtlii | reverse complement strand
TTTGTTCCCTTAACTTCCTCTTTTTCTGTCTCTCCTCCGCGGCGCTGCTGTAAATAGTGCTGGCGCGCGTGCATTCATAGAAAATGAGGGGAGGGTGCAGACAAAATTTGTATTTAGCTAGGTCTTATTTTCGGGGTAGGGCTTATTTTGGACTGTTCTGCTGAAGTAAGGGTAGGTCTTATTATCAGGGTAGGTCTTATTATCGGGGAAACACGGTAAATAAGAATTCAATTCATACATTCTCTGAACCGCTTAATTCCTACTAGGATGGCGAGTAGGCTGGAGCCGACTCTGGGAGAACGAGGGATACGCCCAGAATAACTCCCCAATTCATCGCAGGGTCAACACAAATGCATCCATTCACACTCGCACACAGTGGCAATTTGGAACAGCCAATTAGACCAATGTGCATGTCGGAGAAAACCAAAGTACCAGGAGGAAACCCATGCAAGCATGAGGAGAATATGCAGACTCCACTTGGGACCCAAGCCAAGGTCCTTCTTGCCGTGAAGGGTACGTGTTAACCACTACACCAGAGTGCCGCCATAAACAATAATCTACAGATGGAAAATGTAGATAGAGAAACCGTAACAAAAAGATTTGCCTGTAAAATTATCACATGTCCCTTGGATGCTTCTCATGTTCCTCTGTTTGCTCTGCTTACTACAGTGAATTATTTCTTAAATGTTTAATGGCAGACCAGTCCGGCAAAAGGCAACCTTGCCTAATCATTTCCAAATGATGGGCTTCATTTCACTGCCTTTAACGATTATGTTCATTTTTATACTGGCAGACGGTATTGCATCTTCACTCCTTATGTCCCTGTGATGGAATGCGTTCTTTGCACAAAATGGCGCTGTATTACAGACTAGCTATTTTGACTAAACAGCTGCTCGGCAGGTTTGATAGAACGGCACCTTCACATTGCGAGCACACTTTAGTATCACAGATGATGCTGGGTAATATAATGTAAGAGTCACACCGCATGCTCGTTTTACAGCCAGATTGATTCTGGTGGCTGTAAAATGGTTGTGCACCAGCGTGGATTAAACCAGACCTTGAATCGTGTTATATGACGTCCATATGACGGCTCGTCAGGCTTGGCATGAGTGCTGTAACCTCCATGGGTATGATGTCATTACAGTCAAACTACATCACTTAGACAGATTGAAAGCACTATAACTCTTCATCCACAAGGTTGAGAGACTGTGATGATTTTAGCTCTGAAGAGACGATGATCAGAACAGGCTGACGGCAGCACCTGAGGGAACGTTCCGGAAACAGAGAGAGAGTGATATAGATAAATAAGGACATACAGATATGAAGCTATAAAAAAAAAAGAGAAATAAAAGGGCATGAAGAGACAGAAGGAAAACAAAGATCTCAACTAATCCAACAGTGGTGTTACATAGTGAGCGCAAACAAGGTGGAAAATGTATTTTTAGAGAGTATGGAGTGAGACAGTACAGACAGTAGCAGTATGTGTGTGCATGGCTAGAGCTGAGTTTGGCAGTGTGTGTATTTGCGGGAGTGTGTATTTATGTGTGTGGGTACAGGGAGACATCTGTGCAAATGGACTGCAGGTGGAACAACTGCTGGTCTGTGTCGGCAGGAGGTGCAGAATCTGCAGATGGTTCCAAAAAAAAAAAGACAAAAGAGAAACCCTGACTGACCTCGTATGCTTCAAAGATTGTGACCCAGCATAGACAGAACATACAGTACGTGTCCTCGCAACGTTCCAAAACAAACATATGAAAACATGCCCACACTCTTGTGCCACATTCTGGATATCAAAGGGAAGGAATAGTAATACATCAAAGGGAATTTCAAATAGAAGAAAGTGTGTGCGGAAAGAAGGTAAGATATTTCAGTGGCGTCTTTTTCATGTGCATGGCAGGTTCTCTGTGATAAGGGTTTTAGTAAGGACTCAAGCTCACCTGTTGAATTGCTATGATTTTTATACTTCACTTAACTGGTTAGTCATCGTCATCATCGTTGTCATCATCGTCGACATCATCATCAGTTGCCGAACTGCTTACATTTACAGCATTTGGCAGACGCCCTTCTCAAGAGCAACTTACATTTATACGTATATCATTTATACATCAGAGCGATTGAGGGTGAAGGGCCTTGTTCCAACACCCAACAGTGGCAACTTGGTGATACTGAGGCCTGAACTGCTGACTTTCTGATCAGTATCCCAGAGCATCCTATTAGGGTTGTGGGGAGGCTGGAGCCTATCATAGCTAACTCTGGGCGAAGGCAGGGAACACCCTGAACAGCTAGCCAGTCCATCGCAGGGCCAATACACAGCCATTCATACTCACACCTAGAGGCAATTTGGAATAGCCAATTAGCTGAGCCCTCGCTGAGTCTGGGACTCGAACCCAGGCCCTTCTTGCTGTGAGATGGATTTGCTAACCAGTACGCCACCATGCCGCCCTTAACTGGTCAGTAACTTTTTTTTTCATAATAGTTATAATGATAATCATTGCAAAAAACTCAGTCTTTTTTAAACAAAGATGTTTGATCCCCCAGTAACAGGCATAAATAGTAGTAGTAAGAACACATAGTATGATCTGAAAAAAGAGCTGGAACAGCAACTGAAAATGAGTGAGATCAGACCTGGTTTCTAAGGCCATGTTCAATTTTTACTTGGGAGTGAAAAAAAAAGGACCCGCTATTCTAGTATGTTGTAACATCAAATACAATCACAGACAAGTCAGATATACTTGACAGGCAAATTTAATTTCCTTCCATCTTTTAAACAGAGGAGTTAAAATCCTTTCTGTGAGGGGAGAAGAGCAGGAAATGAAAGAAATGAAGGGAAAAGAAAGAAGAGGGAAAGAGCAAAAGGGAAGGGAGTGGGGACAGGGGAAGAAGCTATGGAGACAAATTCCAAGGGAAGGTTGAGGAAGGAAAGGAAAAAAGAAAAGAAAACACAAGGAAACGAATAGGTATTATGGGTATGAGTAATAATGAAGACATAAGAGACAAAAAACAGCATGTCTAAACACCTCTTTTAAAAAAATCTCCCACTCTGGTTATTTCCTACTTCCCTTACACCTGTTAAAATGCATTAAAACTGAAAAGAAAAATAAATAATAAATACTGTCTCTCAGATTCATGCAACAGGTGCCCTTTTCTCCCACAGTATAAGTCCACAGTGTTACGGTTTGTATCTTTCATTTCATTCAACACTACCTTTAATTTACAGCTATATCTATTTGAAGAAGATAGCAGCCTTATCGACTACAGCCGGTTTTGGGGAATGAATTATAGTGAGTAATCACACAGGAAAGTAGTGTCAGCTTCATGTCCTGCCCACGTGTCCACAAAACACTGAATGGACTCCATTGCCAGGAGAAAGGTTATTGGTAAGAGGTGACTCTTTTGTGCTGATATCTATCTTCTTCCCTTTACCACAATAAAACCAACCCTAGATCAGGAGAATTGTTAAAGGCAATCTGTCCAGAAATGAAAAGAAATTCTGCAGATTCAATTCGAATTGAATGAAAAGGATACCCTTAGGTGTTTTTCTCAGAATTGGGTGCCTTAACATGTCGACACTGACAATTTTTGTTAACTAAATAAGTGTCTCCCTATAAGAAAAAATGCAAAGACGTATCAGATTACTTTACCGTACATGGAGGGGAGCTGACCTCAGATGGGTGGGTGGTTTTCATGGGGCACCACGCATGTGCAATGCGTGATTTCTGTGGGACGTAGGGAGGCCCGTGAAGGAATTTTATCCTTGCAAGTGCATGCCGTGGTCGGCCAACAAGTTTAAGGTGACTGATTTCTTTAAGAATTTGTAGGGCATAGTGTTTATCAGGGCAGGGTTTTTTCCCCCAATAACATTTATATGATCAATATTAATTTCTTTTGATGGGTGGGGTGAAAAAGTAACACTTGCAGACTTTAGGGAGGATCTGACAAGAATAATATTTTGGGGTATAACTGGTCAAGTGTAGAGTTCTGAGTAATATAATGACAATTAATTTAACATAATATAATTTATAATCAGTACATAAGTTACAGGGCTAGGAAAAACCACAGTGTTTTTAATGTCACCAGCAGCAGGACTGACCAAGTTCTATCTAAACAGGTAATTTAAACCATTAAACAGATATTAAAAAAAAAAGACAGCAGTATGGGATAAATAAACTTTACATAAAAAAATACATAACAAGTCTGGAACACAACATGTTTTCACACTTTCTTTTCCATAAGTCTTTGTGATGGATTCAAATATCTACACATCTTGCCTGCGTTCAACATTTATAATAGTGTTTTTAAAAAAAATTGCCAGTCTCGATGAACCTTACAGACCACATTTCCCCACAGCTTCATGTTAAAAGGACCCAGGTAGCAAGAAAGCTGCCACCATATCAAGAACATTTTGAGGTGTTTTAAAACTAGTGTGCGTCACTATTCACAACCACTTTTTGTAACTCCATATACTCTGCCATAAAATCCTACACCAGATGTCCAAGTCCAAATTCACTTATGAAAACTAGATCCAAAATGTCAGGCCATGTTTTCTCCAGCAAGCTTTTAGTCCCCGAAGAGCTGCACTGCTAAGACATCATTTGATTCCCTGTACAACAGTGGATTTTGAGAAATCCTTATGTACCGTGGTGCTCTCTTGTTCTAGCCGTGCTTGCCAGTACTGTACTCCTCCACATCATGTCAGGAGCAACGTTATGAAGAAGTTGGGCAGCTATCAATTTGAGTCACAGGAGATGAAGGTTGACATACAAATTTGTTCTTTTTTAAGTAAGTGCCATTAATCCATATCACACATGATTTGAGCTCTAAATAGAATGAATCTCTGTGTAAAATACAATTTGTACTGCCCTTGAATCCACCTCACTGAGGGACCCAAGGATAAAGCATTGATGCTGAGGACACACCAGATTAAACTGTGGGGGATTGAAAATGCCAGTTGGAATCACTGCCCAAAATGGTATAGCTCCTTCCTGGTGCCAAACACAGAAAACGGTTTCCTTGTAGGCATTTGGGCCAATTTAGAGCTTCCTTGGTGCCATGAACAGCAGGCTAAGTTGGAATGGAGACAGAAGGCACAACGGGGTTCTGTATACCCCATGCAGATAAAAAAATGTGCATCTATCCAGTCACATATTTTTAATATGGTTCATTAAATCACGTGTAAGAGTAATCTATATCAGGAATACCTCCTTCTCTATAGCCACGGTTTGTGCCACAGCCTGCATTGGTTGTGTGATGGGGTGGTTTGTATAGACCTGTGCCATTGGAGGGAAAGATTGTGTGTATTATGTAGTCTTCCTGTACTGGCTTAGGCTGCAGTGTCTCTCTGCCTGCCATTGGTGTCATCTGGAATCCAGGTCCTCGAATCTCCAGGATGGTGGTATCTTTTTTAGTGCCTGATTCAATGTAGTCATCATAATGCTTACTTTTGCGTGAGCTACTGCGGCTGTAGTGGTCTCTTGAGGAAAAGCGTCTGGCGCGATGGCCATACCAGCAGAATATTCCAAGAATAAGTGTAAGAGAGACTATTGCAGTGGCACCACCAATAATCCCAGCAAGTGGGAGTGAGGTAATGTGCTCTGAACCCTGATCCTCTCCTTGGTCAACATCAGACAGGTTGGGATCAGATGTCTCAGCCTTGGCACACACTGGAGTCTCATCCGTGTCTGTGTTCCCTCCTGACATGCTGCCTTTGTTGCCAGTGCCAGAGACTAGGGGCACCATACAGATGATGTAGCTGGATGCTGGATGGAGAGCAGTAAGTAGATACTCTCTTCGGTCACCCCTCACTAGAGTCTCCGTAATGGAACCCATTGCAGCGCTAGTCCCCAAGCGGAGCCAACTAAGCCGAAAAGAAGAAGAGGTTTGAGCCACACTCCATGTGATCCTGATGCTATCATGGGATAGTGGCTTTACATTCAGGGCCAGGTTCTTGCCCACACCACTGCTGCCAAGCGTGTAGTCCAAACCTTTGTCTGGAAGCCCCAAACCCGGTCGCTTAGAACGCAGAGTAAAAAGTGATCCTTGTGCAGGAGACAGAGTTGTCGAACTGACTCCTGCTCCACCCATTCTATTGCCAGTAGTTCCTCCCCCAACTGGTGAACTCACTCCTCCTATCCCTCCACCTCCAGCAGCTGCCAATTCACAATCATCCATTTGGCTAGTAAGGTCCCTTAGAGGCATGTCACGTACCCGCTCTGGAGATTGGCAAGTTAGTCCTCGGACTGTAATGGTATTCCCTTTGGCTTCTAGCCAGTCATACAGCCAGCGCAGGTTGCATCCACAGTGCCAAGGGTTGCCACGCACAAGCAACTGCCCCAGACTTTCCAAGTCCCGGAACAAACCTCTGGGAAGTGTGGTCAGGTTGTTCCCGGAAAGGTCCAGCCTCTCAAGACTACGCATTCCGTCAAGGGATCCTCGTGGCACATGGACCAGAGCATTGTCCTGGAGAGAGAGCCTTTGAAGGTGTGCACTAGGCAAATTGATAGGTGGAGTCTGAAGGGAGTTTCGTACCATAGACAGCTCAGTGAGGTTTGAGAGACGTGAGAAGGTGTCATCTGCAATGCGCTGATTTGCCAGAAGGTTACCATCCAAAACTAGACGGCGCAGAGAAGACAAACCACGGAAGGCATGTGTGGGAATTGTTGAGATGCGATTATCATCTAAGCGGAGCTCCTCCAGCGAGGCTGGAAGCCCTGAGGGAATACTGGAAAGGTGGTTTCTGGAAAGGAAAAGCAGACGAAGACGAGGATTGTCTGCAAAAGCCTGA
Source organism: Neosilurus hyrtlii (assembly GCA_028564935.1). NCBI lineage: Eukaryota > Metazoa > Chordata > Actinopteri > Siluriformes > Plotosidae > Neosilurus > Neosilurus hyrtlii. Next base: position 4,937,432 of record JAOUQZ010000029.1, on the reverse strand, counting down.
TCTTCTATACTAACTGTGGACACTGAGTTGTCATCCAAATGCAACTTCTCCAAGAGAGGCAGCCTCGCTAATGCAGCCCTTGGTAACACACGGATGTTGTTGTCTTGGAGATGGAGTTCCCTTAATGATGGTGGTAGGTGCATGGGAAAGTCATCCAGCTCATTGTCATAGAGATATATAACCTCCACAGTAGTGAGAAACTCCAAGGATGTGGGAAGTCCTGCGTTATCTATCTGATTGTTTTGAAGATAAAGAATGGAGGCAGATGGGGGAAGTGGTGGAATAGCACTCAGGCCACGGTCATTGCAGTATATAAAATCTTCATCACAACGGCACACAGAAGGACATACTACATTCAGCTCTGCATCCATTCTCTGTGAGGCAGCACACTGCAGCACTTCAGCCAGCAGTGTGAGGCACAGCAGTAGAAGAAAGAACCAATCACGAGGCTCAGCCTTGGCTTCAGAAGCCATGATTCCAATGTCTAACCTTTCCTTCTTCTTGTTTTCTTGATGTTGTCTCCTTGTCTTCTGTTAGCTACTTTACAGGTACCCAGACCATCAGTCTCTCGCAGTTTAGCAAAGGAGTTTAATGGTTAGCCAAGGTAGGGCTAAGGCAGCCAGCCTGAGAAAAAAGAGAGACATAAGATTGAATTAATACTTGAACTACTCAAGATCCTTCTGACTCTCCAGTGCCACATATTGCATAGGCTATTTCCAAACAGATCTAAAAGAATTATGCATCCACAAGTCTACAGAAGAGGTAGTGTCATTGTGCAGTCTAACAACCCTTCGGGCCAAAGAATCGTTATGAACATCTTTCCCATCTGAGTGATTAAGATGCTGAGTTGAACAGGACACAATCTGATGCTAATACAGCAATGATTCAAATTTGATTAAAATGCACCAATGTCATTTTTGTTAGTAACAAATGGCTGTGGATTTACTGCATATTCCAAAGGGATGTGCGTAACACTTGCATCCCTTTCACAAACACTTTCCAACATGACCATTCTTCACTTTCTCCTGGATACAAACTCAGTTTGTTGACTGTTTGTTGACAGTTTGTGTTTTCACATGTTTGAGAGCCAATATTTTTTCTGGGAAAGTTGTTTTAGGGTAGATGACAAGGGTGTGTTTGACACTAAACAGCTGTTAAACTGAATCTGTTGGAGAATTTGGGACAATTCTCTGATATACAGGTGAAAAGATTTTTATAGAAAGGTGACAAGAGAATGACTGACAGATTAACATGTGTGGGATTAGAAGTGTGAGTGTAATGCTTAAGCAGGTACTGGAGACAAGAAAAAATATTAAATGATACCAATGTGTTTCCATGCTTCAACCCTCCACACAACTACCAATTAAAATATAACATAGCGTAAATAGATATCATTTAATTTTGTTGACATACACAGACATGTTACTGGTGTAAACAATTAAATGCTGTGTAAAATATGTAATTATGTGAACTATAAAGGCGGATTGGTATAAATAAAGATTGTGTAGCTAAGCATTCTCACTGTTATATTAAAGAAAACAATGCTTTAGGAATTCTTATAATTTTATTTGCTATAAACATGTATCTTTTTTTTTAGGAAATAAAATCCTTGCAATTAGAATTAATGGGATTTTTTTTATACTGTGCCACCAATGGTTGTAAGAACTAGCTCAAGTGAGCTACATACCGGAGGAATATCTGTGGCACATTCGGATCCAGCTACATAGCTGGGATTGACAATAATTCTGTTTTGAAAATTAAAATTCTGCAGAAACAAAACTGCACAGAATTGTTTATCAGGCCCTCTACTATAAGTCTGCAATATTTCATGTGATTATTCAGTAATAACGGAGGAGTAGGACTTTGACATTTTAGGACAAATTTAACAAATTTTAGAACCGTGACATTATGATTGAACATCGAGGTCGAAAAGTGAAATGCCCGACCCTGCAGAAATGTTTTTGTCGTATAGAATAATGTTGCCAAATTTCTTTCGATTCTGTCCACGTCTCATGGAGCAGTTTTACTTTTTAAAATTTTTTTTAGTTATAACATCATAATTTTGTTTCCAGTTCGAAAATCCAAAATCAGACTCCACGGAATTATTATTGCTATTGTCCATAAGAACCAGTTTGACAAGTTTCATGTTGTTCTGACCGCAAATAACGGAGGAGTAGGAATTTAGAGCCAATGGTTCACAACAACAACAACAACAACAACAACATCAACAACATTAACACCACCACCAACAACAAGAGTTTCACACCAGATGCATCCAGTGTAAAAAATACAGATTTAGGCATTGAGAAACAGCAGCACTCCCCATTAAATGTTTGTGGGCTGTTTCTTTTCCATTCATAATTAATCATTATTCTGTAAATGTTTTAAATGCTAAGGTCATTTTCTAAAAAAAAAAAAAATCATTAAAATTAAATACAAACAAACAAACAGACATAAAAAAATCGCCAGTAAGATTGTATCAGTTTAAACAAATTAAAAGTTGAATAGTTAAAAGTCTTAGTATACATCCCTGGAGGTCAGCACATGACGGGTTCTTGCCACAGAGCAAACAGGCAATCAGAATTGTTATACCAGCCAATCAGCATCGCAATGCACCGGACAGACGGAAGTTACAGACTTGATGGTTTCTTAGGTATGGTGCTCTACTAATATATAGAATTAAATGGTACAGATGCTGGGACTGATTTCACTCTAGATTTCACACTACAAATATTAACAATCATTTCTAATGATGCACCTGGTAAAACTGCATAAAAATGTCTTTATAAATAAAGTACATTAAACCTAGAGGTGGGTTACTTTCTCACTTACTGATTTATTTTTCATATTATTACAAACTACAAGATGGTAGACCTACCAAAACCAAAATCATACTCAGTGATGGCACAAGTATACTGTATGCTTTGTTCCACTTGCGTGAAAGAGCTGTCTAGTGACAAGCAACAGCTTCTCTATTTACCATGCTTGCAGCTCAGTAAAGACGTGACATAATTACAGACCTTAAAACACTTTCCTTCACAGAAAATTAGTGCTGCCTGCCTTTCAGTGAGTGTTTCTATATGTAGTTTTATGCCTGTGACACTCAAGCTGCAAGTCCATAATAGATACATAATAGTAAAGCTGATACTGATAGGTACTGAGGTAGTGAAGTGTTTTAGCCCTCCCATTCAATATCATAACCAGCTTCACTGACATTTCCATTCTAAAAATATATTGTATTGCAGCAAGACATGAAAGAAAGTTGTCACGATGTCACTTTGTATACTTTTCTAGTAGTAAATCAATACTGTAACCAAACCCCCCCCAAAAACAAATATACTTTATTGCTTTGTTATTGATTTTATGTTGGAAACATACCTTTAGACCTTTAGAAGTGAATAACAAAAGATAATCCCAGGAACAAAGTATACAAATTTAGAATGTAATTTAAATCAGGAGTGAAGAATTAATAGTATTACAATACAAATCTATTCTGAAAGGGCAACCATAAAATCTAGTTTGGCAAAATGATTAGTTTTCTGACAATGCTTAACAGCGACAAGCTAGCATGCAATCTTTCTTGAGTCATGAATGACTTGTTTATGCTGCCACCTAGTGGAAGGATGATCAATTAGGTTTCATGGCAATGATCGATGCAAAGCATGTACGATAACCATATCCTTTAAAAGGTCTTGTGAGCCGCATAAAATGAGTTGGCGGGCCAGATTTGGCCCGCGGGCCTTGAGTTTGGCACCTGTGGCCTACAGTCACACTACAGCTATCCTTGAATTTTCTGATAATAATGGAACATACTGTGCACAACAGTTGTGTTTGTATGGTTGCTGTGTATGAGCTTCTAGCACTAAATCTTTTATGCTAATTTGATTAAGTAAGGCAACGTAGTGGTTAGCAAGTCAGTCTTACAGCAAGAAGCTCCGTTCGGGTTCGAGTCCCAGGCTCTGTGAGGGTGTTTCTGTTTGGAGTTTGCACATTCTTCCTATGCTTGCGTGGGTTTCCTCCAGGTACTCTGGTCTCCTCCGACAGTCCAAAGACATGCATATTAGGCTAACTGTCTATTTCAAATTGCCCGTAGGAGTGAACGCGAATGGTTGAGAGACCGGCAGGAGGCTGCTTTCTCAGTGGCACAGCACATCACCAGGACTGAACTGCCTGCCATCCAGGACGTGTCCACACAGCAGTGTAGGACAAAGGCCCAGCAGATCCTCTCTGATCCCAGCTACCCCAGCCGCACACTCTTCACGCTCCTGCCGCTGGGCAGATGATACAGGGGCATCCGGAATAGCACCAGCACACTCAGGGACATTTTCTACCCACAAGCCTTCAGGCTACTGAATTGCTGATATACCGGACTGTTTACACACACCACTTTGCACACTCACTGTACACACTGTACATGCACACACCACCACCTCTGCACTACAGCCACTTCAGTGTTTTGTAATTATCCTACTGTATATATGTATTTACAACTTCTTCTAGCTTATATTTTTAGTTCTTTTATTTATATCATTTAAATTTTTTACTTAATATTTTATCTAAATGTTTTCTTTATGTGCAATACTTGTTTTTTTACGTGCAATATTTGCTTCTTATGTGCAATATTGAGGGGGATCTGAATCCAAGAATTTCATTGCCAGTAGTGATGTTCCATTGTTACCTGTATATGACAATAAGACTTGAAACTTGAAATCTGTGTGTGTGTTTGAGTGTTAGCCCTGCAATGGTTTGGCGAGCTGTTCAGTGTGTACCATGCCTTCACAGAGTGTCGGCTGAGATAGGCTCCAGCCTCCCTGCAACCCTAACAGAATTAAGCGGTTCAGCAAATGGGTTAGAATGAGCGGGTGATTAGGTGTCTGACTAGTTGGAAGAAAACATGTGTGTATTCTTTCTATGATCTCTCACATACGTATTTTTTGCATGTGGATACAAGAGTGCATGATCATTAAATGCATTTATGTGTGATCCCTTAACATTTGTGTGTAAGACATTTGCATGGCTCACTAGGGACCATGCTGAAATGAGGCTGTCCAGACGGCCTGTCGCCTGAGCACCCCCACCACGCCACACTCCTCCAATATTCCAGTCAGTGTGAGGGCAGCTTGGGACTATATCAATTTACATCCAGGGATGCTGGGACAGGCCTGAGCAGGAGAGGCAGATCATATCCACAGCTCAGTTATCGCTCCCTCATAAAATTCACCACATTTCAATAAAACCATATCTGGTGCTGCCAGGTGTCACGTGTGAGTGTATGACATAAAAATAATGGTTTATCGGACAAGGAACAATGGAGCATGGGAAGATATGACCATATTCAATGTTGAGATGAAGATAAAGCCAAGTAGTGTGCTATCTGCTGATGCATGTCCATAAATAACGATGTTTTATATACTGTATGAGAACTGCAATACAGAATAGATAGATGCTGATCAATACACAGGGGGTGATGCACAAAAGAAATGGATGAGAAAAAAGTCACACAGTGAGAATAAGAAAGAGATGGTGGGTGGGGAAAAGAAAAGGAAACAAACCTAGTGAAGAAAGTTAATGGTCATTCTCAGATGAATCATCTATCCTTCCATCTGCCCATCCGTCTGTCCGTCTCTTCATTTCTTTTAATTTTCTGCCTAACAAGGTTATTTGGTTGTCATGCAGTTGTTGCACAATTCAAGTTAATGAAGCCTGACTGTGATGCATGACTGCAAGAATTTAATTTTTGTAAAATGTGCTAACATTCTGCAGTGCTAAACAGTAGAGTTAAAGGTTTCTTGAAATTCCCCTAAATAGGTCGAACAAAGCCATTAAATATAATCTAATTAGAATACTAATCTGTTTAATGTGTGAAGGATGAAACATGATGAGGCATGCTGTTTATGATAGGACAATCATCAAGGATGGAGGAGCCCAATATGCAGAAGGGTTAGTTACTCTTACCTCCTAAAGACAGTGATTTTTCAAAAACAGGAAAGTGTTTGATTCAAGTTAAGTAACTTGTATTACTTCCATTACAGTATAAACAATAATTCAATCAGCTTGTCATGTTACTAAAACGATGGTAATCATAAAGTTTCTTTGGCTGTCAGAAAACTTGCAGACTCTTATGAAGTACTGACACTGGAGACTCATTCCACGAATATAGCACATAAAGACTCATTATTAAATATAGCACAATTTATAATCTATAAATTATTTTGTGTTCAAACAATGCTCTCTTCAAAAAAAAATGAAACAAGAGCGCCCAAAGAGCACAAACCTCCGCCAAGTCAAACAGTCCCCCATATGAATCAAATCAATCTTCCAACGCTATAGAATACTTTAAAAAAATCCCAAATCCCAAATTTGATTTAGATCATTTCCAAAATTTAATGCACTTCCTTCTGGGGTTTACATAATTAAAAACTTCCCCTAGTAAGTCATTCTATCTCACAATGTTAAAGAATCTTAAAAAATTCCTGTATCCAGAATTTAATCAGGATTGTCTCCTGAATGTTATAGTCTTCCTTGTATAAGACTCCACCTCAGGTAGAAATTTCATGTCAAATGTACACATTACGTACACATATTACATTACACGTTACCTTTAAGTGCAGTCCTGCTGACAAACAAACATACACAAACCGAAAGTAAAATATAACCTTTTTGTTGGAGGTAACAAAGATTCAAACAAACATGTTCTTTGAAGCACTCTAAAAGCCTTTTCAGTTTCTTTCACTGGGGAAAACTAAAAAAGATTCGTATTATACAACCGAGAGATTTTCTTTACAAAAAAAAAAAAGTTAGCTAGAAGAACTTCTTAAAAAAGTACAACTGCTAACCATCCGAAGTGTGGTTTTATTCTACTATACAACAGTGAGCTATTACTGCTCTCAAAGACATTCCTTCAAATTCTGAAACGACAAACACGCTGAACATGAAAATACTACACCTGGCAGCCAAGGTTCAGCTTTGAAACAGCAAACCGTTAAAAGTTACTAACTCTCTATTTCTCCCTCGTTCCTGTTTTCCTTTCTCTCTCTCCCTGTCCAGAATTTGCTAACCAAACCCCTGTTGGTACATGAAAGAGCCTGTTCTGCACATCAAAACCTGTTACCATGGAATTCATTTGAATCAATGTCCCTCCTCACCAAATTGAAGATTAAATATTAATCCTTAAAGCATAAAGGACCAGACAGCGCAGATTCCTGATCCCGCCAACCCACAGCGAAATTACCGCCAGCTTCAGAGAAACAAAAAAACAGAAGAAAGAAATAAGAAAAAAAAAAAACCCTGCAAATTATATATAGATAGAGGAATTAGACAAGGAACACCCACTTGGTGCAATATGGTGCAATTTGTGAAGTCTTGAAACAAAAAGTTCTCAGCTCCAATGCTGTTGCCCCACTGACCCGTAACTCGACAACTCAGAATAGCGAATTAAAAGCATAATAAAATAGCCTATATCCTGCACGCATATTACGATTTCACGACCTTGATTTAATATCTTGAGGCTTCATTAACTCATGTGCAGGAGCAGCTGTCGAAACACGATATTAAAAAAAAAATATCACATGCTAAAAAAAATAGGATGTAGAGTGCTACTTTGAAGATGGTAAATAACGTGAGCGGAAGCCATACTGTTAAACCAAATTTGCAGTGATTAATGTAAAGCTCATAATTAAGACTGTTTATGCACTATGCTAATATACAAGATTTATTATTAGATGCATATTTCAATGCATGCTACATTTTCTTTCATCAATCACTGCATGAATCAGTTTACTAATTTAATGTTTTTAAATTCTACATATACCGCATCAAAGAACTGACAGCATAGTTTCTTTTTGGTCAGTATTTTCTATCCCTGATTTTTTTTCCCAATTACTTACCAAATAAAACAGAATGTAAATTACTTAAACTGTCACAGAATCACCACATTCATCAATCAGTCAATCCTCATCTAAGTGTTTAAAAAAAAAAAAAAACTTGAGTATATAAAAGTTTCTTTGGTCCCTCTGAGGCTGAAAGTCCTTTAAAAGTTCCATGTAGAACTTTCCGATAGAGGGGTTCCCTTACAACTAGGTTACCAACCGATCTCCTCTCGAGAGCTACTAGCATGACCCATTTTCATTTTGGAGCAGTACTTTTCCTTTTCTCAAATTGCAAATTGCGATAAACGTTCACTCATGATAAGGATACTACACTTTAATGGCCTGTATGGTTTCTGCTCTCGGGCTATAACTGCAGTGTCCTCAAACGGTGCATCAGTCTCGAATGTGATTAATCTGTCACTGTCATTAAGTGGGGCGATTCCGACAGTCATGCAGCACCCAAGCAAATTACACACATCTTTGCTCATCTTTCCTCGGTTCTTCCCTCTCTCAGCATCTCTTAATCATGATGCTGTAGCCTTTCTTTCTTTCAAACAACTTTGGGTTCAAAGAAGAGCTACAAATTGAATTCGGGAGTCGCGGTTCTTTAGCATTCTATGGTTTTGTGATAAGAATTTTTTAATAGGGTTTTTTTTTTTTTGCCAACTAGGCAAATCAATTTCTGAACTTCATTCAATTCATTTCTCTGTTTTCATTACTTGCTTCAAATGTAAATCAGCACAAATGAACAAATTTGCATGGGCACACACTTTCACAATGTGCAGGGTCCAAGGCGGTGTTGTTGTTGCTGCAGGGATTAGGATGAAGGTTTGTGTATGCTATGTGCATACAAATAAACTAGAAAATAACCAGCGTATGAATGACACCGGGCGGCACAGTGGCATAATGGTTAGCACGTCTGCCTCACAGCAAGAACGTCCTGGGTTTGAGTTCCGTGCTTGGGCGTCTGTGTGTTGGCCCCGTGATGGTCTGGTGAGCTGTTCAGAGTGTACCCCGCCTTCGCCCAGTATTAGCTGTGCAACCCTAAAAGGATTGTTTTGGCAAATGATTGAGTGAATGACTCCATAGGAAATAAACTCTCCCCCACCTCAATGATGGCATTCGATGCCTATATCCTCATGCGCCCCTGTAGGAAACCCTCAAGCCAATCACTTATAACCTTATAGCAATAATAATTTGCACCCACTATGTATTTCTGATAAATGTCTGTGGCCAGGAGGGATATACTTTCCTGCCGACCAATAGCAACCAAAGATTTCCCTATGTAACAAGAATAGTGACAGGGCAGAAAACAGGCAAGTCTTGTTTGAAAGGATTTATTTTATTATGCATTCCATGTAAACTAAAGTGTATGTTCTGCCTTCATGTTCGGTGTTCCTTTGACAAGATGGTTGCTTCAGGTATGAAATTACTGACTATGAAAAGGACCAACTAACTTAAAGTACTATGTAGGCATTGGGGAAATGCACACACGCATCAGATATCATCACTGAGGGGTAAGAAGGGCTCTGCTATAAGGGGGAATGAGTTAAGCAGTCTTTTATATCAGGACTAAATTCCATGGACTAATAGACTCCTACAGACATTCTACTGACATCACACATGTTTCACATATGTTTTATGTTAATATTTCTGAATTTAAAATCCCAAAAAGTCCACTCATCACTTACTCATTTGCAGAAACGCTTAATCTTACTGTCACAGGGAGGCTGGACAAGTATCTCAACCGACACTGCGTAAAGGCAGGGAACACTCTAAACAGCTTGTCAGGCTTTCACACTCACACTCACACCTAGGGGCAATTTGGAACAGCCAAATAGCCTAACGTGCATGTATTTGGATTGTGGGAGGTGACCGGAGTACCCGGAGGAAATCCACACAAGAAGAGTGAGAACATGCACACTCAACTTGAACCCAGGACCTTCTTGTTGTGATGCGGACGTGCTGTGCACTATGCCACCGCGCCTCCTAATATTAAATTATGGTACACAACTAGAATCTACACAACTTGACATGCAACAAAGCAGCCAAAAGGGGATTATTGATTATTTCTTTATAGCATAAACCCCTGCTCTATTATAAATAATACAATCGCTTCTCATACATATTCTAACAGATTGACCAAGTTTTTTTGTTGTTGTTTGTTTAGTTGGGCACTCTGCCTGGGGCAAAATATATTTCCGACCACAATTAAGATAAATATGCCTCCCACGGAACCTGTCAGAACTTGTCATATGAAAAACTGAAGTTACATTGAGACTTATAATTAAATATTAATTTATATATTCATTCATTTGGAGAATCGCTTGATCCTTCTAGGGTCGCAGGAAGGCTGGAGCCTTTCTTATCCGATTCTGGGTGGAAGAGGCTCACCTGACTATTGCATGGCCAACACACACACACACACACACACACATACTCACACTTCATACTCACACTTAGGGGCAATCTGGATCAACCAATTAGCCTAATGTGCATGTCTTTAGACTGTAGGAGGAAACCAGCCTTCCAAGAAAAAACATGCAAACTCCACACAGAATCGTCCTTGCCAAGCACATACTCAAATCTGAAACCTTTTTGCTGTATGTGCTCTGCCGCTGCTTGGATTATAGTATCTCAACATCATTTTCTTGCTATAGAATATTAGAATTTGTGGCTGATAGTCAGTTCAGGGCGTCGACTGCTCGTTTCGCCTATCCTTTGAGACGGCACTGATTGTTCAATCACTTAATCGTAGACTAAATTAAAAACCCAGGGAAGCAAAATCTGTGGTTACTTTCTAATGTCTCTGATGCTGGTCACAAGCTGCAGCACAAGGGTGACTTTCCTACATTTACATATTCGTCTACAGAGCTTTCTGCCTTTCAGGCAGTTAAGCTCATGGAAACTTTTCCCTCACCAATCACAAGGCTGACATTCAGGGCTTAAAAATACCACTCATTAAAAATGGGTAAAATTTGGCACTGCAGGGAACACTAGTAATTTTCTAGACACTTAAGTACTCCTTATAAAAAAGTGTGAGTATGATATAATGTTTTTATAAAGCTGAAACGTTACTGGGTGCATAAAATTTCTTCATGCCAGCAAGTAAAAATTAAAGTGAGCAAAAGCTATATTTACACGTAAAGGAAATAATGACTAAAACGTAACACAGTGAGTAAAAAACTGGTGGTATTACTTTATTTTAATCAAAACATTAATTGATATGTGTTTCTTGTTTAATAAATCCAAATTAGACATTTTAGATTATTAGTTTGTAATTGGGGATATGAAAATGACTAATAAATGCAGCATTAGTTGACATAAATTATTAATCGCCTTCATCTTACAAACAGCATGAATTAATCATTAATAATTCACTACACTAATCTTATTAGTGTAAAATTAGCAACATGCTATATCTATAGGTTCTGTTGTCTTTAATTGACTTCTACAGGCTTATGGAGGCACTGATACAAAAATGGACAAAAATGGACCTGCACCCTCCTACCTCAAAGCACTTATCACACCCCGCACAGCACCGCGTTCTCTCAGATCCTCTA
>JAOUQZ010000029.1:4886680-4898639 GCA_028564935.1 Neosilurus hyrtlii | reverse complement strand
ACTGGAAATAAACAGGCAATTTAAGTGCTGGATACACCACTGCTTTCTCTCCCTCCCTCCCCCACACACACACACACACACACACACACACACACACACACACACACACACGCACGCACGCACACGCACGCACAATGCAGACCGTGACACACTCGCCTCTCCCCACTGCCGCTACCACACTCTGTCACACACAGGTTGAGGGAAAGAGCAAGGTCAATGTCCTGCTAGCAGAATGTGTTCTCGCTGGGTTGTGCTTAAGCACAGCTGAAGATACACTCTGTGCAGCACTGCAGCGAATACACAATCGCACACTTTGTGATCAATAACACAGGTGTTTGCAGTCACTCTGCGATTTGCGACAGCTGAGGAAATAACAGGAGCGCTCTGTGTGATGCTGTGTGTGTGTGTGTGTCTCTGTGTGTGTGTAAGAGAGTAGTGTGGGCTTAAATTAAACACACGGTCCACTTATCATAACTAGCTTCTCATTATTATCAATACCATCTGTGCTGGATTTACTACAGAATGCTTCATGAACAATGTTTCTCCTCTATGTTCTCTTTCTCACATATTCATTCATTCATTCGTTTCCTGAACCGCTTAATCCTAATTAGGGTGGCGGGGAGGCTGGCGCCCATCTCAGCCGACTCTGGGCGTCTCCCATATTTTTAAATTAATTTTTTGATGATTATTTTCTGGCCAATAATTAGGGCTACTGTATGTTTATGCTCTTTACTTACTTTACCTCAGCCATTAAAGCTAAACAAATTTCTACTACTATCCATCCATCCTTTTGTCAACCTGCTTCATACTACTAGAGTTGTTAAGCGACTATCTCAGCAGACTCTTTGATGAAGGCGATGTACACCATGAACAGCTCGCCAGTTCATTGCAGGTGCCAACATATATACACACCATTCACACTCACACCTAGGGGCAGTTTGGAACAGCCAATTAGCCTAATGTGCATAATGTCTTTGAACTGTAGGAGGAAACTGTAGTACTTGGAGGAAACCTACACAAGCACAGGGAGAACATGCAAACAGCACACAGAAACACCCTTGCCGAGCCCGGGAATATTCTTATAAATTATAAGAATAAGTGATTTTTTATTTGGAGCCGGAAAGTGTAACTAGCATGTTAGCATTCATTTACACAATTCTTAGTGTACCAGTTAATTCATAGCAAGTAAGTGTTTACTACAGTTATTCTATCTCTCTCTCTTGTTCTCACAGTTTCCCAACTGTATCGGTATCCTTTGAGTAATGATGTGTGTGGGACTGTTTTTAATCTTGCTTGCCGGGTTATTTTATTTGTACCTACATGCAATATATTCTAACAAAATTATTGTTTTCTATTCCTTGAAGCATAAATATTCTAGTAGCCTAATTTAAACCACTGCAATCCTGACCAGGCAGTTACTAAGGACCGCCAAACATCCGTCGTAAATAACAGGGTCTTTATGGGTCCTTCTTACTCGTACCTGCAGGAATATAACAGCCTCCTGCTGGTCCTACTTCTTTATATACCCATTGTACAGATGCACACCTTTAGTCTCGGCAAATTGCCCTGTAAACCTTCCTGTCAGTGACCTGAAAGGTGCACCTAATATTTCCATCAGTATTTGTGTCTCTTTTGTTGAATCTGTTCAACTCGAATAATGTATTCGTCTGCAGCTACATGCCTAATAGTGAGCAGTTGTTCATGGTTAATAAATGCTGCTAAAACAGCATGACTGTGTAGAATGGCAGAAATGCAACGAGATAATGGTAATCCTCTGCAGTCACCCTAAACTACAAGACCTATTGCTGTGAAAGGTAGGTCTCTGGTTAATTAGCCTGCAGCTACCACCGTGCCGTCAGAATGACAGGAGATGCTAAATGCAAGGATAGCGAAGCTCATTTTAAACCTGACGTGCTTGCAATGCAGTGCCATTCTAATCAGACTAGCTATTTAAAGCAGCTGGAAATGGCAAACCAGAAATCAGGAAAACTGCAATCTTATCTTATTTTCTCTGCTTGCTGTAAGCACTGAGCCTCCAAAAATATGTACAAAATACACTACATTTTTGAAAGAAAAAAAAAGTGGCGGAAATGGTCTATTACTGTCTTTTCTAGAACTATGAGCTCCTTGCTAGAGTGTTGCCACGACAACGTGGCTGCCAATCAGTGTGTACTTGACATGACTGTAAAGTATTTTCAATGTCATGCTTAACTACATTTAGGAATTGTATGTAAGAACATACTGTATATTTCTTGAAGCTACTATTGAAAAATGCAAATTTAGTGACAGCTATCAAGGATGGCAAAGATTGCATCGCATTATTACCCCTTGCCCACTCGTATACTGCCATTCACTGCACCAGTGGCTCTTATAAAGTCACAGATTGTATTTCCACCACAATAAGAACTGCAACATTACATATGAGAATTTATCAATGACATTACTTTCCAGAGTCCAAGCGCTGTAGAGTCTATTAGGGATGTGCATGTTCATCAATGACATCAATGTGATACACATCTCAACGCATTCCCAAGGAATCTAATACACTAGAGATGCATAAGAAGGAAGTAATAACATGATATGATACTATTCACCTCTATTGCAATGCAGTGTTATTCGACACACTGTAACGCAATGTGATATGATGCAATTCAAAATAATATGATGCTATGAAATTCAATCAATGACCTCAAGAAAAGATTATATCCCAACCCCGGTGTTTGCACGCAGCAAAAATAAATTGAAGCCAGATTGGCACTATCTTGGCAAGACCACCTTACTGTTCGAGTTTATTCTCAAATAGTATAAAATGATGGGAAAATGAAAATAATTACATCTGAGATGACAATTTTGTTCTAAAATCTTTTTTTTTTTGCCAAATTTCAGCTATGCAGAGCAAATTTGTTTGCTTTTTTGTTTGTCTGTGTTTTTAAAATAATTTTAAGTAATGAATTTAAAGTATTAAATATTTCTGAAATTATTGGTACTGTTATATGAATTTAGGCTATTCTGGCCTTCAGCAGTAAAATCTTTCGAACTGTGTCGACTTCTAGCTCTGTAGTAAGGGTTATAGCAAGGAGGCTTCACAATTTAAATCCTAATGCACTATCTAAACTTTCTTTGCGATCCGTGAATTCAGTGTCGTAGTTCTTCCTCCTTAGTGATTAGCACAGGAACAAGAAGAGCCACAGGAACTGTTATTTTAAAATCCCACTGGAGCCACGGTGACCAAGGCACACTGGCAGAGTCTTCCATTCTCACACAGCATATTTATTGTTACTCGCCAAGACACACCTCCAAATCTTGCAAGACCTGGCCGAGAGACCTGACGAGAAACAGCCACTGACAGAAGTGGAGAAGATAGATCAAGCTTGATGAAAAACTGTTTAGAGGGAAGGAATCAATCCAAATATAAAGATATCGGTCACACTGAGTAAATAATAAAGGCATATGACCCCTACTAATTATTTAATTATTATTAATAAATCAGATTATGCTAATTCCAAAATGTTAGAATTGGTGCACCATTATTCCATCCCCAAACGGCACCCAGTGCATACTTTTATAATTGGAGCAATCACATAATTAACTTTTAAATCAGCCAATGTGAATCAATGAATCTTAACATCCCTCAAGTCTATAGAACCAAAAATTACAAGTAACTGCTAGAGATTTTGGGTGGCACCAAGGTCCTCGGTTCAAGTCCCAGGTTCGACAAGGGCGTTTCTCGTGCTTGCATGGGTTTCCTCAGGGCACTCATGTTTCCTCCCACAGTCTAAAGACATGCACATTAGACTAATTGGACTCCAAACTGCCCCTGGGTGTATGTGTAAGTGTGTACAGTTGTTTGTGTGTTGGCCCTGTTATGGACTGGTGAGCTATTTAAGGTGTACCTTTCTCTCGCCCAGAGTTGGCTGAGATAGGCTTTAGCTTCCCAGTGACCATAGTAGGATTAAGTGGTTCAGCAAATGAACTGAGAGATGGATACTACATATTTTAAGATCTTTTGAAAATCTTATAATTAAATCCAGCATTAGCATTAGCAATGTAGCTCCTGTTTAGCTTTTAGTTTCTTGTTTAGTTAATTCCCCTTGGCTAACTGAATTAAAGTGACAATATTCAATTTAGCTAATGCTGTAATAGTAATCCTCAAAACACCCACAGACTCCCCATCTTCAATTTATGTCTGGTTTAATGCCGGTCATGAAAAGACTTGCTAGAGATGTTGTCATGGTGACAAAATGATGACACTCAGAAGCCCCTGGCATCCACGGTCCTTGGTTCCAGATCAGATTTTTGAGGCTTGACTTTTCTCATTTGTGGTGAAAAAGTATGGAACAGTGCCAGGTTCACACCTACCCTGAACCCTGATAACAGTGACATAAAAGAGGGACTGGTTAGAGGGTTCAAATTCATTCTGATGCTTAAGAGAAATATTGTTGTCTGTTTTCTTTCTTTTTATGTCTCTGTATGAGAGTAAGACAGAGAAATGCTTTTACATCATCCTTTTAAAGTCAGGCACAGGAGATGAATGGGGGATAGTTGCAGAACCTGTGTTTGTTGGTGTGTCAGGACGTGTTGGATTGAATAATGAATAGAGTCTAATGATTTTAATGTGCCTGCATGTTGACACATCCCACAGGCTTTGTACCACTTGAGCCAATATTCAGCCCTGTGTGAAGCTCCAAGTATTATTCACGTGCACAGGCTTACCTCTTTAGCATCTTCCTTCTGTGTTCTCTGCACTTCGTGTATGTTGCCCTGCAACGTTCTCCAAACATCTTCAGCAAACAACATTATAAAAGCATATTCATTCCATCTCACAGTGTCCCTAAGAGTTCCCTAAGACTTAACTGCAGAAACCCCAACAACAACCCCCTATCATCTGCCCTACAATGCTCTCACAACTACCTTAAATCCCAGAACCCTCTTCTGTTGTCCCAGGCAACGGTCCCTGCAACATGTCTCTACTTTCCAAACAACATTCCCCAGAGCCTTTGTAATATCTTACCAACATCCCCAAAACAATCAGCTGACATCACAACATCCACAAAAGACCTCACCTCCATTACCAGTGTAACATTCTTCAGATTTCCCCATTCCCATACATCATTCACCCACAAAGTCTCCAATAGCATTCCCCTAACATCTTGTGCAACGTTTGCACAATGTGCCTGCAACCCCCCCCCCCCCCCCCCCCCCCCCCCCAGCATCTAAACAACATCTGGATAGAGCAGTTCCAATTTCCTCCTTTCGTCCCCAAACAGCTAGAGCAACTGGACCGAGTCCATGTGCATATGGCAGCCTTTGACTTATGAACCCCTATGAAAAAGACCCTTTGTCTTTTACACTTAACAAAATTAAATTCCGTGTTAAATATATGCGATTTGTGGGAAGTTGTTATTGCAATGTGAGGGAAAAAACAACTTTGAATATTGGATATGTCGTCATTGCCGTATGCCTTTGAATATGAAATGGAGAAGTGATAAAACTTCTTTAAATAAACCCCCAAAGTGAACAAACGAGTATGGATTAAATCAAATATTCTCCAGTGCACATTATTGGGTTTTGTTTATTATGTGTTGTTTGGCTCTGAAAGCCTCTTGGCTTAACATCTAGTTTTAGGAAGTGAATACTTTAATACTTTAAAGTTGGACTTTGCGCTAAGGTGCTGATTAGTAACCAACCAAAACAAAGCAACGGAAAAAGGGTTTGTTAACTTATGCTAAACAAAGTCATTATATAAGAAAATAAAAACAATAACTGCATTTGTACTCCATGTCATTACTATTCCCATTGCATCTTATGCCAGTGGAGGCAAGTGTGCAATCTGCATTGTTATTACTTTTATTATCTTGTTTGCACTGGCTATAGGGGAGGAGACATTAATTAACAACGGGTACTTCCAATTCCAATTAAATTCATACAGCCAATCTGCTGGCATCAGCAAGTTCTATGTGAATGCCTTTAGACCTTTTTAATATTACACCCAGTAGTATTATATCAGCGGTACGGTTAGCACCGTGTAGTTAGCACGTACATTTCAGCACGAAGGTCCTGGGTTCAAGTCCCGGGCTTGTTTAAGACATTTCTCCGTGGAGTGTGCTTGCGCTTGTGTGCATTTCCTCTTGGTATTCTGGTTTTCTCCCACATTCCAAAGACATGTGCATTTGGCTAATTAGCTGTTCTCATTTGCAGATAGGTATGAGTGTGAATAGTTTATGTGTGTTGACTATGCAATGGTCTGACGAGCTGTTTAGGGTGTACCCTGCCTTTATTCAGTGTCGGCTGAGATAGGCTACAGCCTCCCTAGGACCCTAATAAAGGATTAAGTGGTTCAGTAAATGAGAGTCAGTGAGTATTACATAGTCAACAACAACAAACCTGGGATCAAGAATTAAAAAAATTGGATAATACCCACTGTGCTTAGTTTGAACGATTTCCTATAGACCTCACAGAAGGTTTTTACCTTGTACATCACGAAGCCACATCTGAATATTTTTCACCTCCAGCTACTGTTCTGAAAATATTCACAACTCTATTCCTCTGTTTACAGCTAATAGATGGAATAGTATTTTTAGATTTTTTTTTTTTTTTGTAGTTTTTAGCAGCGCTTCCATTTATCCTTCTTAAGATAAACATAGACATGTGTACAGTCTCTACAACGCTCCGGGAAGCTTAAGAAATCTGAAGACACTCAAAAACAGTGTAAAGCTGAAGACTAAGTGGTATAACACAGAAGTGATGTGATGCATGAAAAATCATTCTCTTCTAATGTAATTAAATAAAAAAACAAGTTTTGTTTGAAACACTAAAAAATAAATCTAGCCATGCTTATATCCAGCTTGTGTGATATTGCTGTTACATTGATCCCATTTCCCCCCACATTGCAACACCCCTCCACGCTGTGTCATTCCACTTATACTGCAGCAATTAACCCAAAATTACAATCTCTAATTTATTAATTAAAAATATGTTGGACATCTTAATAGTTTATATTTTGATTTAATGCTGTGAATCTTCCGAGAGACAAGTTAGTTCCTGTTCTCAATTACATTATAGCCACAATAAACAATTATTCCCTCACCCACCAACCCCCTCCAATACACACACACAAGCACACACAAGAAGCAGTCTGTCATTTTCCTGAGAAAGTGAAGTAAACAGAAAACATCACCAAGCCAGAGACGTCTTCTGTAAGTGGACAATAAATGTTTCCAAACAATACCTTCACCACATCAAGAATTACAAGAGTTACGTGCTTTATCATTGTTCCCAAGTTATTTGAAGTGCCTGCTGTGCCGAATCCCAGCTGTTATTATAAAATCAGTAATGTCTTAGATTGGTCACATCAATGTATTATTATCTGTAGCATTCCCAGAGCTACCTGTCCTGTCATGCGCAAATAATACACCCCTTCTGACCAATCACATTCAAGCATTCATCTGCTATGGTGTAAACATCTTATTCAAGTTTAATCAAATAATTTTATCTGAATTATTACAGTGTAGTTTAAAACATAGCATGTCCACCTAAGAGCAAGTAGGTGTTGAGTTCAAGTCCCAGGCTCAGGTGTCACTGTGAAGAGTTTGCGAGTTCTCCCTGTGCTTACAAGGGTTCCTCTGGGTAATCCGTTTCCTCCCACAGGCTGATTGACTGCTCCAAATTGCCCACTGATGTGTGTGTGAGTGTAAATGGTTGTGTGTGTGTGTGTGTGTGTGTTGGCCTTACGATGGTTTGGCAAACTGCTCAGTGGGTACCCCGCCTTTGCCCAGTGTTAGCTGAGACAGGCTCCAGCCCCCCAGCAACCCTACTAGGATTAAGTGGTCCAAAAAATGAGTGAGTGAGTGAATTTAAAATATTTAGGAATACTTCGTTAAATAATGCGTAAGGCTTTAGTGCTTTAAATGAGGGTGCCAATGTAGAGGCTTTGAAGCTGGATTTGGTGAAATGTTAGTATAGTAAATAAGAATATCATACATTAATGAGGGATTGACACAAACATAGCAGAAAATGCTAGCAACTGTTCTTGCTTTACCTTTTCTCCAGTTCAAGTTGAGAACAGGTTCACTCCAGTCACCCCAAGTGTGCAAAGCCTAACTCGGCTACACTTTTGCCGATGCTCCAAAAACCCAATCAATGATCAGTGTCCAATGACTGACGGACTCTTTCGATAAGAAAATGGTTACTAGCTAGTTTTCCATCATGATAAACATCTGTTGTTGTTGGGTTTTTTTGTTGTTGCTGTTTTTTGTTAAGTGTCATTTTAAAAGAGGAGACTCTAAGCTTTTAAATGGTATGGCTAACTCAATTTTTAATTTTTGGTCACTGTGACTCATTTTTGCCAGACTGGGTCACAAATGTCCTTTTTTATACAGTACATGGTAAACAAACAATCAGTAAAACAGTATTAATTTTACTCAGAATTCCATTATCTATACTGCTGATCCATCAGGGTTGCAGGGGAACCTTGCACACATCCCAGTTGACTTCGAAAGAGAGGCAGGGTACACCTTGAACAGGTCACCAATCTAACATAGACAAAAATAGCCATTCACACGTAGATTCACACCAAGGGGGGATTTAAGGTAGCCAGGTCACCTATTGTGCATTTCTCTGGACTGTATGAAGAATCCAAAGTGTCCAAAGGAAATCCACACAAGCACATGCAACCTGCACACAGGCAAACCCTTGGCCAAGATTTAAACCACTGAACCATCTCGCTGTGAGGTGACAGTGCTATCCACAGAGCCTTAATGCCTCTTCATTCCTAAAAACCTTAACAAATAGCAAGAAATTATTTGCAATTTTGAAATCATAAAGTTTCTATTTCATAATTCAATTTGATTAATGTACAAAAATGAAATGAATAATAAGATGGAAAAAAGAACCATATTATAAGGCACTTCTGCAGTAACACGTTTTCCCAAGCAGTTTCAGATAACAAGCTGTATTTTGTGCAAGAGTTGCTATTTCACTTTTACTGTGACATTAGACCTAGGGTACATCACACTGTGTTCTTTTTACTCTCTCTCTCTCTGTGTGTGTGTGTGTGTGTGTGTGTGTGTGTGTGTGTGTGTGTGTGTGCGTGCGTGCGTGCGTGCGTGCGTGCGTGCGTGCGTGCGTGCATATTTCCACTAGATGTGAACTCTCCGAGGTAAAACCCTGACTCATTGATCATTCCACATAAATCACAGACCCCACTTGCTTATGACAGAGTGTGTGTGTGTGTGTGTGTGTGTGTTCAAGTCCTACCTCACCATCTTCTGATCCAATCTCCAGGGCTATGGGCGCTGTCCTCGCTTTAATATCCTTTGCCACCTCTTTCTCCCCCTACCCACCACCTCTCTGTCTCTCTCAGTTCCTCTCTCCCTCTCTTTGCCTTCATTGTTGCTAATGTAATCCCATTATGTCCAGCCCTTGTACCTTATCGCATTATGTTGAGCCTCCATGGCCGTGTGTTCCTCTTAATGCAGTTCATTCAATAAAAACACATTGATTGGTGTGTGTGTGATTGATCAGCTCATAGATTGATCTTCACCTACATGGTACGACAGACAGTGTTTTAGATTTTTGGCCAAAAAACCCATAAACAAACCAAAACAGATTCTTCCGCAGTTTTTTTTTAAATTATCCACTCATGTGTTTTATAAACATTACGCTTGTTTTTGTGCCATGGTGTGTGATCTGACCATCGACCCCTGAAGGATTAAAATGCATTTCCATTAAATCCATTAACTTTTCCATTCCATTAAAGTTCTTTAAACAACACAGTGGCCTACAAATTTCCAATGCATAATTGAAGCTATTATTTTTCCTCAAAGTAGTTTACTAGCTGTCTTCTTTTTTTTTTAAGGTCATGCAAACCAAATACTTTATTATAGACTGCTGGTGCACTTACAGATTTCCCAGGTGGGAATTCCTTTTAGATTCAAACCTCTTAACCATCCACACAGAGGCTAACCAAATTGTGATTTATGTCCATGTGCTTTATCGTAAGCAGAAACGGCGAGGACAGCTTTGAAATTAATAACTGTTGAATGTAGCAGTGCTTTTACAATTTAGTAGCTGCACCTTTTAAAGCATCACACCGCAATGTGATGGTTTCATTATTTTTTTGATTCAGAGGGTAGAAAACCACAATGAATTTTAAATTCAGTAAATTTGTAAATTTGTAAATCACACACTGGGGCGGTAACCACATTTGCCTTACAGCAAGAAGGTCCTGGATTCGAGTGCTGTGCTTGGCGAGGATGTTTCTGCGCGGAGTTTGCATGTTGTCCCAGTGTATGATCCGTGTGGGTTTCCTCGGGGCACTTCAACAACAGTCTAAAGTCAGGTACATTTGCCTAATCGGCTGTTCCAATTTGCCCCTAGAAGTGAGTGTGAGTGTAAATGGTTGTGTTTGTACCGCCTCTGTGATGGCAAGTTTTTCTTGCCTTCGCCCAGCGTCGGTTAAGATGACCCTAGTAGGATTAAGCAGTTTGGCAAATAAGAAAAATAAAAATATGAAGCATTTCGCATCTTCGTCATCATAAAAGTATTACTGTATATCTTGAAAGCATACTGTATGTCGTAAAGTAGATAATCTTTCTAATCTTTCTTGTAACAGACAAAGTTTACAAGAGTATTAGAACCACCGACAATATGCTACAAACACCGGCATATCTAATGCTGGGTGACCCTAACAAACAAAGAAGTCAGCTAGTCAACTTAAACCAGGGTGGCAAGATAGACAACATAGCAAAACACCTCTTGACTTAGTACCACTTATTACCAGTACTAATATCTGAGTGTTATCTAGCAATTTTGCTAACATGACCTCAGCCAATCCTCTGTCAAAATGGGTTGGCCCGGCTTATGATCACACGCTAGCATCAACTTTCAACAACAAAGCAAAGCATCAACCAAGTGCTTCAACACAAGACATAGCACTACAGCTAATGCAATATTACTTATAGAACCACATAAATGAAGGCAGCTCAGCGTCTGTCTTAGCTTTCACTGATAATGCAAAAGCTTTCACTTATAATGCAAAAGCTGGTGGAAGATTTACTGATCTCTTGCTCGGTCACTTGCGATTTTTCTCTTCCTGGAATCCTCTGACAGCGTTCTCTTTGGTCTCTTCACCTCTGCCACGATATCTGCACTGAGAATACCAAACTAGCTGCTTCTTACAGCTAGCTGCAGATCCACAGTTTTTGATGTGTGCCCTAGTGCCGTAAAGCGCTATGCAGTTGTCTTGGGAGGTCTCAAGGACGCTCCACCGGGGATATAAATGGTGTTCCAGGTGCTAGGAGTTAGGATGGAACACAAGCCATTTTCCCTTATTACATGTCAATGTAGCATCAAAATGATTTTTACGATAATACTTGAAGGTAAAATTGGAACATAAGGCGCTGTTACTGGAAATAATCTACTTTGGCATGTTAACAGTAACTCAGAAATTTGACACCAATCCATCATGTCAGGTTGTATTCCTTGCAGTTCTTCTCCAAGACTTGCTTGGTATGCACTGTCATTTTTTTTTGATAACATGGTTATCAAACCATGAAAGTGCTAAAGCGTAACAGCCTGAATTTCAACACGCTTGAAATAGATTACATCCTGCCAGTATTACGTATATATATATATATATATATATATATATATATATATATATATATATATATATCAGCACTTACTAGACATGAACTGGGTAATACAGTAATGTATTTCAATCTAAGTGCTGTATCACAAGCTAGACACATCTGGCAATGTATGATGCTTGTAGGAAATAAGAGATATCCTGATTTTCTTAATTGTTAATTCATTTAGGAGAAAAAGTGTTCTCATTCATACACCAACCTTGTGGCTCTCTTGGCAGTTGAGTGATTATGTGGAACTGTGTGTGTGTGTGTATGTGTGTGTGTGTGTGTGTGTGTGTGTGTGTGTGTGTGTGTGTGTGTGTGTGTGTGTG
>JAOUQZ010000029.1:4841250-4855433 GCA_028564935.1 Neosilurus hyrtlii | reverse complement strand
ACAATTGACCAAATAATCCAACATGGGGGACACATGGTACACAGATTGTTAGAGATCCCAGCCAAGATTTTATTGGGGTTCATTATCTTATCCAGTGTGACACATAATAGTCCAAAAGGCCACTGTGTGAACGAAATTATGCTGTGGAATGCCAAGTTGGCTAACATTTACAAAAGTGGTGTAAAGATCACTGTCAGCTGACTGTAATGTAAAATGTAAAACGCATTTCCCAAAACTATGGGGCATATTATACTGTTTGGCAGGCTGACAGACAAGTGTGGGTTTGGAGATCATTACCTGACTCAGTATATGATGTGTGGTGGTAGGGGAGGAATTAATGATCTAGGCTCCTGCCTGTGAATAGATATCTTGGTGGGCTCAAGGTTAAACAAATGCTAACCTCTATCCTACCCCCACACAGTGCATTCATAATCACAACATATGCTCATAACGTGGGCCATTTTTGGCTTCTAATGAAAAATGAAGAAAATAGTAACTAAATGTAGTAGTTAGCATGAAGGTCCCGAGCTCTGATGTTTCTGTGTGGAGTTTGCATGTACTTCCGGTGCTTGCGTGGGTTTCCTCTGGGTTCTCCAGTTTCCACCCACATCCCAAAAACATGGAAATTAGGCTAATTGTCTGTTCCAAATTGCCCCTAGGTGTTTGTGTGTATGAATGGTCAGATGTGTGACCTATGGGCTGGTGTAGTATATTCACTGAACATTGAAGTGTCCAAGAAAGAAGTCAGTTACTACATCCACCACTTTGTCAAAACTTAATAAGACTTTTATATAAGCTGCCTTAAGAATAAGAAGGTATTTATAATTAGGCTACTCTTAATGATAATTAGCTAGCCAAATAGTTTGGATTTTGACAGGTCCACCCTGGAGGTAACTGAGGAAAGTGAAATATTCATATGCACTAAATGTTGTACCAAAAAGGTTGCTTAAGAGCTACTGGAAGCTAAAGTCCTAGATTTGTACACCGAGGCTAAGCCAATTGTGCTTTGCTAAAGCGGATCGTGTACAAGCACTACAGGGGTGAGATCTCAGCGGCATGGCTCACGGCTGCACTCCAGGTGCTCATCTTTGCTCTTTGAGCCAGCTATATAAAATACAATCGTCACATAAGCCAGCTGAGAGGTCCTTGTACAGTCTGGGGGCTAAAGGACAAGAACTCAAGGCCTCCCTTGGGTCTATATCTTGGGTCTCTGCATGTGACCGTCTAGGAGTGTTTTACTGTGTTTCGTAGTTAAGAATAAGCCCCTTAGTTCCATTCGTGTAACATCCAATATATTTTTGACATTCTTCTTCTCTTTGTACCAAATAAATTCTATAACAATTAATAATCATTAGCAAAGTCCCAGCATGGGGCAGGACGGTTGCATAGTGGTTAACACATCCACCTCACAGTAAGAAGCTCCTGAGTTCAAGTCCCAGGCTCGGGCGTTCTGTGTGGAGTTTGCATGTTCTTTCCATGCTTGGTTTCCTCTGAGTGCTCTGATATTCTTCTACCATCCAAAGACATGCACATTATGTTGACTGGCTGTTCCAAATTGCCCCTAGGTGTGAGGGTAAATAGTTGTGTGTGTGCTGGTCCTGCAAAGGTCTGCGAGCTGTTTAGGGTGTACACCCGCCTTCGCTCAGTGTGGGCTGAAATAGGCTCCAGCCTCCGCCCGACCCTAATAGGATTAGGGAGTTCATCAAATTAGTGCGATAAGTGTAAATCCTGGTATGTGTTACTGCTGTGAAGTGGATAAGATTTTGAACCTGTGAATCTGGTTCCTTATAAAGTTTCTCAGGAATCTTTTACTTTTACCAGTACTTCCTCTGCCCTGCACCTTAATACTCTAAATCAGATATGCATTTGTATAAAGCTGCTTTGGGGTAAAGACGACACAGTGACGTTGTGGTTAGTACATCTGCCTGAAAGCAAGCATGTCCTGGGTTCGAGTCCTGGGCTTGGGAATTTCCCTGCTCTCCTTATGCTTACATGCGTTTTCTCCGGGACGATGGACTAGTGAGCTGTTCAGGGTGTACCGCCTTCTCTCTGAGTTGGCTGAGATAGGCACCAACCTCCCTGTGATCTTAGTAGTAGAATAAAGTTATTCGACAAATGAATGAATGAATGACTTGGGATAGTGCTGCATTTCAGACACTGTAGACAATGTCAATAAAAATAACACTGAACTGGTGTCAAAACATAACACTACACCATTCAGTGACATGTAATACAGTATGGCCTAGTTTGCGACCTTCTCTGTGGCACTGAACAATGTTCTTACAGAAGTGCTGCACTGAGAAGAGTGTGAAAGAGACAGTGAATGAGTCATACTTAATTGCCTAGTATCGGCCTTAACCTGACAGATGCTCTTATTGCAAAATGGGTTTAGAACTCTGCAAAACAGTTTAAAACTTAAAACAAATGGAAAACATCAGTCGTTTCCATTTGATATTCAGAAAGCTCAATGATGCTGCAGTAATCCAGTGGAATCGAATGTAAACGAAAACATTTTATACATAATTTAGCAATTACTACATGCTTTTTTCAATTACAGCTTATATGTTGTAAATATTTGAGTTCAGTCAGAAAAGATGATTCTACTCATTTGAAAATTGCTATAAAGAAATACTTTTAAAATCATTTGATGCTTAGAATTAGTGTAATGTATGGAAATGGGATTAATACACAAATATTTGCTTTATTCGAATCATATAACAGAAAACGTTACTCTTTGCTAGATTGATTATATTCAAAACATTTTCGCTGCCCTGCGACGGTCTGGCGAGCTGTCTAGAGTGTATCCCACCTTCACCCAGTGTCGGAGATCGCAGCCTTCCTGCAACCCTAACAGGATTAAATGGTCTGGAAAATGAATGAATGAACATTGTCACCTGCTGATGTCACGTTTTGCAGCAATTTTACAAACTTTACAAATGCCAAGTCTATAACATCCGATACTATATATATATTTATAATTACATAAATATAAACACTGCAGCTGTACAGACACAAAAAATAAGTATAGATTTATTGTTGCAGGAGCAGGTCAAAAGATTTCATTCACATCACATACTAGAACAACCCAGACAAGACAGCGTAGGAGGAACCCCTTGCTGTGGTAAATCTATGCTGTTCTTGGAGTGGCACGGTGTTTCCTTTTCCTATTTCTTGTTCACGTACTCTCCCTTCTTCTCTCTCTGTCCCTGTTGCCTTTGCTTAACTGTTTTCCATTCCACCAGCCATAACTTGAGAGCTCATATGAGTTCCTGTTTTAGTATGGATTCAATCTGCAGTACTTTAGAAATAAGTGTTAACAGTTAACTTTTACAATGCTCAATTCATGATGACTCTGTGTTATCTCAACTCATATTAATTTCATTTGCACCTGTAATAGACTGCCGACATGTCCATGATTGCCTATAGTCAACTAAGACTGGCTCTAGCTCACCCGTCACCCACAATGGATAAGCAGTATACAAAATATTTTTCATGTCATTTCCTATTTCTGAACAACTTTAACCTCCAGTAGGGTTGCAGGGAGGCTGGAGGCCATCCTAGCCAACTACAGGCAAAGGCAGGGTACACCCTGACTGCAGCTGGTCAGTCCATCACATAGCCAACAGAAACACATAACAACACTCACACTTACACTTGGGGACACTCGAGAATATCCAACGAGTCTAAAGTACATGTCTTTGGACTGTGGGAGGAAACCAGAGTATCCAGAGGAAACCCAAGCAAGCACGAGGAGAACAAACTCCACATAGAAACGCTTGAGCCCTTACTCGAACCCAGGAGCTTCTTGCTGTGAGGCAGAGGTACTAACCACTACTCCACTGTACCACCTGACTAAATTAATAAAAATTCATTGGGCTTTTAACACTGACATTGTCACAAAGCAGCTTTATAGAAATCCGGATGTAGAAATATATTTCCCTGGGAAGCAACAGTAGCAAGAAAAAACTCTGAGAAATAAAACCTAAGAGGATCAAAACCACTAAAGAATTCTAAAGATCATTACAGTATACAGGTTTAACACGTCCGCCTCATAGCAAGAAAGTCGTGGGTTCGAGTCCCAAGGTCAAGCATTTCTGTGCGGAGTGCATGTTCTCCCTGTACATGCGTGGTTTTCCTCCAGGTACTCTGGTTTCCTCCCACAGTCCAAAGGCATGCACATTAGGCTAATTGGCTGTTTCAAATAGACTGGCGAGCTGCTCAGTATGTAGTCCACCTTTGCACAGTGTCAGCTGAGATAGGCTCCAGGCTCCCCAGGACCCTAATAAGATTAAGCAGTGAGTGAGTGAGTGAATGAGTGCATATGTGAGGGAGTGAGTATTGAACAGTAAAGTCAAAAATTATTTCCAGCATTATATGACCTCAGCCTCAGTTTTAATTTGATCCTTTTACCCAATATACAGGTGAAATTATCCATGAAGAAAAGGCAAGACTTGTTATTAATTTAAAATGTTCACAGCAGCCACATGGGAAAAAATTTGGAATGCTAAACAATTTTTCACTCTGTAATATTCGTTCATTCATTCATTTTCCAAACCGCTTAATCCCAATTAGGGTCGCGGGAAGGCTGACACCCATCTCAGCCAACTCTGTGCGAAGGCAGAGTACACCCTAGACAGCTCGCCAGGCCATCACAGTGTTGTTTTTTCCAACAACACTGAAAAGACATTTAGGGACTCAAGATAATAAAGTGGTGAAACGTTTTAAGTATAATTTTTCAAAAAGTCTTCAAAATTCACCATACATTCTTTATTGAGGACAGGTCCGCAGTGCTGGCAGGCAAGTCCAGCACCTGCTCCCTCTTTTTCTGCAGCCATGCATTTTGTAATGGGTGAAGAATGTGGCTTTGCTTTGTCTTGTTTAAATATGCATGGGTATCCCTGGAAAAGATTTTGCTCCAAAATCTCAGTGGACTTTATTTCCCCTTATTGCTGCTACCACAGAAGTGTAAGTTCCCTTGGTCAAAAGCACTGACACAACCACATAGCGTGACAGACACTGACAGAAACTTTTTGCTAGTAGCAGTCTGGATGGTCCTTTTGGTCTTTGGTCCTGAGCACAGGGTGCCCATTCCTACAAAAAGATCTAGAATGCTGATTGTTCTGAGCGCAGTACACATTATTACTCGGTGATGATCCATCCTAGATGCCCCAGAGCTTGGAGAGGTTGACAACGATCCTGGATACGGATACCATAAGGCTTCTTTTTGCACAATAAAGTTATAACTGCCATTTCTGGATAAAACTCTGTATTATAGTGCTTGACAAAGGACTGCAAAAATAAACCTGAGCCCTATTTTTCAGTATATTATATAAATATAATAATTGGGGGCAGCCATAGCGTAATGGCCTAAAGCGGCTTTGGGACTGAAAGGTCGCTGGTTCAATTCCTGAACCAGCAGGGAAAATGTGTGGATGCGGGGGAGTGAGCTGCACCTTCCCTTCTTTCACCTTCATGGCTGAAGTGCCCTTGAGCAAGGCACCTAACCCCCAACTGCTCTTCAATGTGTGTGGCAGCCCACTGCTCCAAATGTGTGTGTGTTCACCTTGGATGGGTTAAATCCTTGCAGGATTAATACAGTATAGCAAAATACTGTTAACTCAACTTTTACTTCACTTTGCTGATCAGATTGCTCTAAATCAGCTCTAGAAACCATATACATGTAGCTTCATGTTCAATACGTAGTATCAAATTACAGAGAAAGCAAATGTAAAAAACTTAACTGAAAGCAGTAGCCAGTCAGCCATTTTTTATTGGCTGACTGGCTACTATAATAAAAATTTTTTATTCAGAATTTTGTTCCTGAGGCAAATTACTTTGAGAAAATTTGTATACCAGTATTAGTGAATTCATTATTGACTTCATTATTAGCCCTAAATTACCCCATCCCAACCTTTCTGGGAATGTCTTGCACAGAAACACACAAATGGATGTATTTTAAGAAATAATTTTAAGTTCACAAGATAATAACATGAATTCATTGCAGTCTGCAATGAAATACAAGTCAAAGTAAACTTAGAAGTTATTTCTTTCTTTTTTTTTATTTGCTTTTCCTTACTGTCCCCACTTTTCTGATTTGGGGTTGTACTTCTCCAAGCAGAAGTAGAGCAACAGGATGAATCAGGCAGGTCCTGAGGGCAAAAGGAGCCACAGCAGTATAAGTGTGTCAGGGACAGTCATCACTTCAGGTATCAGGAGTGTGCAAACAGCTCAACAGAGAGAGAGATGGAGAGAGCGGGAGAGATTTGAGTTTCATGCTGATGACTGGAGTGTTGTGTATATATTTGCAGTGGATTCAACATTACCATGTAAGGGTAGGCATTCTTAAGCTCTTGTCACATATGGTATATCGCACAACAGGTAAACAAGAGGTCCATGAGAGAAAATAGAGCGAATTCCTGGGATGGTCATAAGAAACTCACATGTTGTGCGATGAAAAATGATGAGAAAAGACCCTTATTGTGGAGTTTTACTCCCTCTCTCATTCACTCATTTGCCAAACTCATTTGCTATTTGGAAGGCTTGCCTTTCATTTCACTTTAAATTGAATACAGCAAGCTGTGCAATTCCCAGAAATTATGATGTTAACATTAGACCATGGTTGTTGCATACCCAGCAAAAATATCTACTGAATTTTTTCTTATATCCTCTTAAAAATCTACATTTTTTAAATTGTCTCAGTAGATATTTCGTGCCAGGTAGAAAGTACATCACAGCTGACGTCAGCGGCATACGCCACTAAACATTGTCACCTGTTGTTATGCTTGTTATGTAGCCAAGAGTGAAGGTAAACATTGAAGGTATCGAGACATGCTGTAGGTCTCCCTTTTGGTTAATCCATTCATTTGCCGAACCACTTCATCCTACTAGGGTCGTCGGGTGACTGGAGGCGAACTCAGGTGAGTCTATGTGAAAGCAGGGTGTACCCTAAACAGCTCGCCAGTCTATCAAATGGCCAACACACACAGGTAACCATTCACACTCACATCCAGGGGCAATTTGGAACAGCCAATTACCCTAATATGCATGGCTTTGGACTAGGGGAGAAAACCGGAGTACCTGTAGGAAACTCATGCAGCACAGGGGGAACATGCTTACTCCATATCCAGGAAACCCGGGATTCAAACCCAGGACCTTCTTGTGACGAGGCGGACATGCTAAGCACTACACCACCCTGCCACCCACTCTTATTCACAATCTGCTAATATTAAATGTCCTTTTTCACATTTAGTTCAATCTCACCATCCAGCGTCATCCAAAAGAAGATGGGTTCAGATTCCTCTCACAGTTTATTTCTCATGTCTCCACCTTGTTCAATAGAGATCTAAATCTACATCCAGATTTAATTAGGGGGGAAAAATTCTTGATTTCAGGAAGAAATGTTGAACGACACAGTGTGTGTCTGGATAGTCTACCTGGAGGTCCTCTGAGAATTTTCAGAACAGTAGTAGGCATATCAGATTTGGGAGTTGGGACAGACTTTGGGCCTGAGGTGGTGTTTCTTTTATTTCTCCAAAGTACTGGCACTAAGCATGAACCACTCTTTCTCTTCCTCTTTTGCATACATACTCATCCACATGGGCTTATTCAAGCATGCATGACTATGGCTTCAAATTACCATACACACCGTTATCATTTGCTCACAGAAATAGTCAAAGCAAAGAGCAGAGCCAGTTGTTATAGGGGGAAGGTATGCAGCAGTATGGACTTGGTAACATTTCTCCCAGTTGTGGTTCTGGTATAGTCTAGAGCTGCCTAGAAATGAGTTCAGAGTCAATACCTATTAGCCCAATGATTACAGTACATGTGACCGGAGCTAAGGGCAGACAAGGCCTGAGGGCTGGCAGATAGCAGATGGAGGTTACATTCCTGGCTGAATTAAGTGAGAGGTCACAGTATTGCTTTTTCTCTAGGTGCCTCTACCCATTATACCTTCTCTACCCCATACCACCATCACCAACACCACCAGCTAAAAATTCCAAGCCTCGAAAAAAATCATCCTGAAATCCAGTCTGCTTTGTACAGTTTGAATTTTAGCCAATAGACACAAAGTGAAACTCTCCGAGAGGAGCTGCTGCTGTTGCTTTTACATTTCACAAGTATTATTGATGGTTCTTCATCTTGTTATCGACTTGTTACCAGACCCATAATCCATCAGAAACGCAGAGCAAATCTCACTGCAAAGTACTTGCTCCAGCGGCAACACCAGATGAGAACTGCAAACCCATATACATTGTCTGTTCTTGCTTCTCAGGATATTTATATGAGGCTAAGCATTGCCTACTTTAATTCTTGCAGAAATTTTATACCAACATATCACCGGCTGTTGCAGCAGGTGAAATCAGGCAGGGTAATATTAAGTAAGGAAAGAAGAAGCAAAGTAATTGACACAAAGCATTGCAAAGCGATTTTCTCCCCCTTCTAGCCTGGCCCTTTAGTTGGTTCATGTGAGTTTTTATAAAAATGGCTAGCCATGCAGAGAACTGAAGCAGCTGAACCCTGAGGCAAGTCACCTGGGGATTCTCACACCTCTTCCTGTGGGAGGGAAAGAGTCATAATTAGGCTCAGGCATCAAACGGAGGTCAATGACACTCACAGTAATAGATTCTGTCAGAAAAGCTCATCTCTCGGTGTCTCTATCTCTCAGTAAGTCGCCCGCTTTCACGTTGACCCCGGGACGGCCTTATGCAGATCAGCTGTCAGCACGGGGGCGTTTTGGCTCTTGGTACTGGAGTTAGAATAATCACACTTCTTTGTGTGTGTGTGTGTGTGTGTGTGTGTGTGTGTGTGTGTGTGTGTGTGTGTGTGTGTGTCCACATATGCCGACTGTGAAGTCGAATGATTATGGCAGGGAGCAAGCGGAAAGAACCAGAAGGTGCCAGGGCATCATGTTTTATATAGCACATCTACACGAAATAGACATTTTGTGTATGTGTGCGTTTGTGTGTAGACACTTACAGATGAATTTGTATGTGTGTACATGGATGTCAGAGTCATGCATGAGCAAGTTCCCCAGCATGCATACTGTTTGTGCATAAATATTCACTGTATTTTCCATGTTGACTTCATTACACACTGGGGCTCTGCTGTGTGACAGCCGATAACCAGTCATCAAACTTTTCAGCTTATTCTCTCAAAAACATTCTCTTTCCCTTCGCTCTTGCTTTCTCTCTCTCTCTCTCTCTTTCTCTCTCTTTCTCTCTCTCTCTCTCTTTCTCTCTCTCTTTCCTGACTTGTTACAAAAGCACATTTGTATTCCTTAGCAGTGCCTTGTTTGCCAATACAGACACATGGCTTGTCACACCAAATTTAACAGATGTGCTGAGAGCTGCAGCGGCTCTGCTCGACCTCTTTCACGCTACATCAAACTAAAAAAAAAAGAAAGAAAGAAAAAAAACATTTATGTAGTTGGTTCCAAACATCACCATAAAATTAAGAATGAATTTAATTCACTGCTTTATTCCATGGAAGGTTTCGAATATCTGGTAATCTAGCAGGCATCGTTAATTTTAGATAATGCGATGAAATCTTGTCTCTGTTTTTGTTCTACTTAGATTTGCTTTGTTGTGGTTTGTTGTGTTTTGGCACCAGAAATATACCATGAAAAATTACCATGACTCTTCCCTCATCCATCCTTCTATCTATCCATTAATCTATCCGTCCAGTCACCAGTTCATGCCAGTTTATTCATCCATCATTTATCCATCCATCCATCCAATTACCAGATAATTTATTATTCTTTCTTGAATTCATCCATCCATCCAATAACCAGTTTATGCATTATTTATACTCGGGTCCATCCATCCATCCAATCACCAGTTCATGAATTACTTATACTCTGAGCCATCTATTCATCCATAAATCCATCCAATTACCAGTTCATGCATTATTCATACTTTGATCTATCCATTCATCTATTAATCCATCCATCTAGTCACCAGTTCATGCATTGTTTGTACCCTGTTCTATCCATCAATCCATTCATCCATCCACCTAATCACCAGTTCATGCAATAAGTACTCTGATCCATCCATTGATGGGTGGATCCTAGTCAGTATTTTATAAATTATTTAAACTTTTAACATTTAACATTTTGACAGACTATCTATTTATCCATCCATCTATCCACCAATTTATCAGAAAATTCATCCAATCATCAATTCATCCATCATTTATTCATTCATTCATTATTCATCTATACAGTTACCAATACATGTCCATTCTGTAACCTTACAGACCCACTGTCATTTACCTACCTACCTATGCAAGACTTTACCTAAAAGGTAACTGGCTCTACATCCATCAACCAATCAATTAATTGATCTATTGTTTGTTTCATCTATCCATATATTAATCCATCCATCCAACAATTTATGCACCATTTATATCCTCTGATAAAACAGACCATGCTTTCATGCCTCCATCGATTCACCCATCCATCCTCTCATCTATCAATCATGAAATCACCTTACATGATATTCATCATGATCTTACATATGCCATCTATTCAATCACCCACCATCCATCAATTGTCTTACCAGAAAGACCCTCTATCCATCAATCTATTCATTTAGACAAACTTGTTTATATTAACAGAAATGATTTGGAATTTATATCTTATGTAAAATGACCAAACCGGCAAGTACTGTATCTTGATATTATCTTACTGTGTAACAGAAATGCTCTTTCATCTTCACCAGATTGTGTGAATGCCAAGCAGTTCAAGTATTTTGATTTCCGTTTTCTGAAAAGGTCTTTGAGGAAGAGCTAACAAGTGGGTGGCAGAACACTGACATTAAATTGATGTAAGTGGTGAGGCACCTGTGTGAAGTGTGTTAATGATAAAGTATTTGAAAGTAATTTCATTTAATCTCTCAAAAGCTTAATTTGCTTGTCTGACCAGCATTTGGCATCGGATTTATTTATTTTTATTAGGATGAATCATTTCTAGCTCATATCAGTGCCTCCACTTCATTTGTGCAGTCTTCATTTATTCATTCATTTTTTTGAACCGCTTAATACTAATGAGGGTCGTGGGGAGGCTGGGGCCCATCTCAGCCGACTCTGGGCGAGGGCAGAGTACACCCTGGACAGCTCGTCAGGTCATCGCAGCTGTGCAGTCTGATGAGCTATTCTACTATTATACTACTACTATATGGTGCTGTTCTTGAATCTGATTGGTCAGAAAGTGTTAAATAATATTTTTACAGCAGTGAAGCTGTATCAGTTGTATTCTAAACCACAAACTTACACTAATAGTTGCTTCTATGAAGACAACTCATATAAAGGAACTTGAATGAAAATTTAAAGTAAACAAATTTCATGGTTGGCAATGGCATGGTTAGTGATTTTTAAATATTAAAAATTAAAATCCCCCCCAAATGTAAAAAACTAAGCAATAAGACCTTTGTGTTTTTCATCCACACAAACAAACAAACAAACAAACAAACAAACAAACAAACAAACAAAACCGTTTTAAAAATGTAAAAATAAACTGGCCCCGCAATGGCATCACAAGCTGTTCAGGATATACTCAGCTGAGATGGACGCCAGCCTCCCCGTGACCCTAATTAGGATTAAGCGGCTTACAAAATGAGTAAAAAATAAACCATAAAAATCTCATTTTAGGTTGCCTTCCTTATGTTTCCATGCATTATGTACTATATACTAAAACTTTAAATGAGTTTCAAAGGATGCCATATTGAAAATGCATCTGATCACTGTCAACAACAAAAAAGTAAAAAATAAACAATAAAAATCTAATTTTAGTTTGCTTTACTTATGTTTCTACTAAAACAATAATTTGCCTCAGGTTGGGTGGAAATTGCTGAATAGTCCACCTGTTCCATTTAATTAAAAAAATAGTAATGTGTATGATTATATGTAAAGTATGTAAGCATCTGGGTGTAGGTGTGTGAAAGAAGAAATGCAGGTTAATAATCTGAGTGGATTTAGGTGTATATATTCAGTTCATATAGCTTGGCTCTTTTTATCATTTTCATATCTCCTTAAGTGTGTTCGCTACAAAGTAGAGAGAATAGAAGGACCTTGGTGTTAATTATTGAGTAACTGAGTAAATAAGAGACTAAAAAAGACTGTAAAATTTCATGGTCAATCCAAGAAATAATCATATTGAACACATTTATTTCATTTATCTCTTTAGTAATGTCACTCCACCATTCCATGAGACCTCTCAAAACTTCTGCCCTTTCGCTGAGCCGCTTACTCTTATAAGGGTTGTGGGGAGACTGGCACATATCTCAGCTGACACTGGGTGAAGGCGGGGTACACCCTGAACAGCTTGCCAGTCCATTGCAGAGCACACACACAACGATTCACACTTACATTCATATCTAGGGGCAATCTGGAACAGCCAATTTACCTAATGCACATGTCTTTGGACTGTGGGAGAAAACAGAAATACCCAGAAGAAACCCATGCAATCATACAGAGAACATACAAACTCCACACAGAAACACTCTTGGTGAGCCCAGTACTCAAACTCAAGACCTTCTTGCTGTCAGTAGGACATGCTATCCACTACATCACTGTGCCACCACTCTCAAAACAAATACGTAATAATTGAGAAAACAGTTGTCAATAAAAAAGAACGAAAAAAGGAAAATAGCTTTGCCGGAAAATACATTTCTATTTATACCACCAGTGTCAAGATAACTAATATGTTCAGCATTTATAGGCAAATACTCATTGCTGTTTTAAAAAAAATTAACCTGTCATTAAAAACCCCAAACTGATTTGGTCCCTGGAGCACCGACATTAACCATTTGCCTATGAGAATCATTTTTCAGCTTTCACAGTGAGACTAAACAGTACACTATATAAATTATTTGAGCATCTGCACTTGGGCCTATGCAAAATGGGGCAATTTCTCGCAATAATGAGATTGATATTAATGAGTGTGGCTCCTGTCCAGGGACTTCCTACCTACCCAAACAGATGTGCCATAATTGTGTTGACTGATTGAACAGAATACAGGGGAACCATTTTCTGGGCCAATCATGAGCCAGAAATTGCACAAAGCAAGCAATCTAAGGAGCATGTTGGTTACATTAAGTAGGTCAGATAATGAAGGTGGTTTATGTATTTATACATTTTCTCCTGAACTGAATATACACTGATTACAACCGTGAGCATGCACTACTTACAATAAACTTCTGAATGTGTATAAACACTTTTAGGAGAAATTAAAGAAGAAAGAAAGAATGAAAGAAGAAAACAAATCTTTGACAAATAAGAAAAAGAACAAAATCACACTAATATTACAGGAAAAAAGAAAGAAAAAAGAAAGAAAGAAAGAACTAAATTAAAGCTTTTTAAACAAAGAAAGAGTAGCATGGGATAGAAAGAAAGAAACAAAGAAAGAAAGAAAGAAAAGAAGACAAACCTTAGGAGAACTTAGAAAGAGAAAAAAAAAAAGAAAGACATTTAATGATGCTTATTAAACAAAGAAAGAAAGAGTATCATGGAATTAAAGAAAGAAAGAAAGAAAGAAAGAAAGAAAAAAAAAGAAAAAAAGAAATAAATTGAAGCTTATTAAACAAAGAAAGAAAGAGTACCATGGGATAAAAGGAAGAAAGAAGACAAACCATAGCAGAAATTAGATAGGAATAAAGTAAGAAAGAAAGAAAGAAAGAAATGGAAGCTTATTAAACAAAGAAAGAAAGAGTACCATGGGATAAAAGAAAGTAAGAAAGAAAGAAAGTTCACACCACATATCTATAATAGTCCATCCTTTTAGATTTTATAGTCCACTTTTAGATTATGTATTACTCGTCCACTTCTAGGTTATTTGTATAGGAATTTTATGAGGAGGAAATATAAAAAATTATTATTGCACCTTTAAGCTTGACTAGTTTTAAACTAAACAAGCCCAAGCATCACACCATATGCAATATCTTGGCAGGACTAAATGAATTGAGATGTGAAAGTGTGTATTCACCCTGCCATATGTCTTCCTCCATCTCGGGGTACACGACGCAAATGTGTTTTAGCACAACTTGTTGTGCAGGCCTCTGAGTCTTGTTAGTGTGTTGTCAAGTTAGCACTGGGGTTGTTTGCACATGTTAATGAGAGAGAGAGAGAGAGAGAGAGAGAAGCAGGAGATATGGGCCATGACACCAGAAGGATGATGTTCCCCAAGGCCA
>JAOUQZ010000029.1:4802694-4816211 GCA_028564935.1 Neosilurus hyrtlii | reverse complement strand
ATATCATACCAAATATGGCGAAGGAAAATCACTGAAAATCTAATGTCTGGCAACCCGATTATCAATAATTAAATTAAGCCATTAGGGACAGAAGTACATATACATCCCATGATTGAGAACTCTATAGATTATTTAGAATGATAAAATGGTAGGTACTGATTGCACTTTGCGAGAACCACTCCAAACTTGAGTAAAAACACACTATTTCTGGGTTTACTGTAATTGAAGTGGATTTAATGATAAAATGTATTTTGGATATTCTTTGACACGACACTGCATATGGCAGATGCACCAAAAAAAAAAAAAAAAAAGAAAAGTGCAAACATCTATAATACATTTCCGGAATTTCAGTAAAATGTACAAGCCAGGAGCAGTTATACATTTGAAGCACTGTAAAGACATAAAATCATAATGGACTGTCTTTGTAGTGTGCTTTATCTCCTGTATGAGGTAAACCATTATTGCCAAGAGCTAAAAACAATATCTACCTTGTGCCGTCTGTTTTTATATGTTTCGGGTATTATTTTGTGTTTGTGCTGATTTCTGATTGGCTGCAGGCATTTCTCTCCATCTTGTTTGAATGTAGTGACACTGATTAATGTGGCTCACCAATTACTGATGTGTTTTGCACACACATTTAGAGGCATGTCGTTAATTCTCTTTTAATGGGTTTTGTTAATCCCAGAATGAAACTCCAGTGATGTTTCCTTTTCTGGGGGAGACTCAAGGTAAATGCATGAAATACATATAGTTGGGGAGCAAAATTTAAGTATTTCTGGTCAAAGACCGGGTTTGAGACTCAAAACACATTCATTGACCAAACTGCTTAATTCTGCTAGGGTCGTGGGGAGGCTGGAGTCTATCACAGCTGACACAGGGTGATGGTGGGGTACACCCTGAACAACTTGTCATACCATCGCAGGACAACACACACACAACCAATCACACTCACACCTAGGGGCAATGTGGAACAGCCAATTAGCCTAATGTGCATGTCTTTGGACTAAAGGAGGAAACAGGCATACCCAGAGGATGCCACACAAGCTCAGGGAACTTCTTGTCGTGAAGTAGACGTGCTAACCACTACACCACTGTGCCGCTTGTACAAAATTCAAGTTTTTCCTTTTCTTTTTCTTTTTTTAGGTGCCAAAACCTAGTTTACATTACAGCTAGCTATCAGCCTAACTATTAGCTGACTTACGGTTTAAAGAATGTTAATTACTATTTTTAACTCAATCGGCATGGCAGGGTGGTGTAGTGGTTAGTACATCCACCTCATTACAGGAGGGTACTGGGTTCAAGTACCAGGCTCTGCAAGGGCATTTCTATGTGGAGTTTGCATGTTTTTCCCGTGCTTGCATGGGTTTCCTCTGGGTACTCTGGTTTCCTCCCACAGGCCAAAAACATGCACATTAGGTTAATTGCCCCTAGGTGTGAGTGTAAATAGTTGCACTGGCCCTGTGAGGGACTGGCAAGCTGTTTCTACAGTCAGCTTAGATAAACTTTGGTCTACCTATGCCCATAGTAGCAGTTAGACCAAAGTTGAGCAGTTCGTGGGGGTCGGATGAATAAATGAATGAACCCAATCAGCTCAACCAACTTTTACACACACAAGTTATGATTATCTCTTTGTCTGCCTATCTCCCTTGGCTTTATATTCATTGTAGCTGTCATTATAATTGTCATTTTTAATCAGCTTGCATGATTGCACTCTTTCGTTTCTCTTTCCCCAAGGCAACATCTGCCTGCAAAAACAGAATTCAAACCAAATGGAACCAGGATGATCAGATCGCTTCGGAGTTCACTAAAAAAGCATGAGGTAATTTGGGTGGATTTTTTTTCTTTAAATAGAGAATAGAGAAAAACCCTGACATCGCCAACCCAGACAGATAAAATCCCAGAGTAGCACCAGTAAAGGATAGAACTGCGCCAACTCCCACTGTGTAAAACGAATCACGTTCGATAGAGTTAAACCAAGGAACTAAATTACCAGAGTCCATTGAAATGCTCGGGGTCTTTCCATTAGGCTTTGTTCCATTATTTAGAGTAACCTAATATTGTTAATACGCTTCTCGACCTGCACTTTGAACCTTAGACCCATATTCTTAATGCTTTTCCTCAGCATAACCAATCCAATTCAACCAGTCAATTCCCAGGAGAGCAGCAGTGTGTTTAATTTATCAAAAGCAAGCTCTTGCAAGGTCAACGTCAATTCTGACATCATGTCATTTTCGGTGTACCCGGATGTGAATGCTAAGAGAAGTATTTAGAAAAATAATGGTTAGCGTATATAACATTGGCTGCTACCATGACCTTGGGATGATGGAAGGATGCCATGACCAATACCTACAGTATATGCGCATATAGCCTGATAGATTCTGTTTGACTAATATGAGCCAACACGGCATGACTCCTAATGGGATTTTTAGGTCCTGTTCATTATGTCTTTGATGCTTATGCTAGTTAGCTAACTAACCTGGGCTAACCTGGCCGGATTACTGAGGAAATATTTAAGTTCCATTCATAAATATCAACAATCTGAACAGTTTGCTAGTTGGCTAGCTAACACGCTAACGTGAAAGAATTTGTGATTCTTAAGTTGCTAATTCTAGTCTGCTAGCTAACATGACCCATCCTGAAAGAATTTTTGGGATGCTCAATTCTTATTCATAAATATACCTAATATAAACATTTTTTTAGTCAACTAGCTAACATGGCAAAACCTGAGAGATTCATCAGTCCCATTCACTCTCAAACACTCACCTGCCAAACCGCTTAATCTTACTTTGGCTGCGGGCCCATCTCAGCCAATATCGGTTGAAGGCAGGGTACACCCTGAACAGCTCACCAGA
Source organism: Neosilurus hyrtlii (assembly GCA_028564935.1). NCBI lineage: Eukaryota > Metazoa > Chordata > Actinopteri > Siluriformes > Plotosidae > Neosilurus > Neosilurus hyrtlii. The sequence goes on along the minus strand of JAOUQZ010000029.1, from coordinate 4,813,359 downwards.
CTATTGCCGGGCTGGAGCACACACACAACCATTCACACTCATTCTCACACCTAGGGGCAATTTAAACCAACCAATTAGCCTAACGTGCATGTCTATGGACTGTGCAAGGAAACCGCGGCGGAAGCTGGAGGAAACCCACGCAAGCACAGGGAGAACATGCAAACACCACACAGAAACATCCGAGCCCGGGACCCGAATTCAGGACCTTCTTGCTGTAAGGCAGATGTGCTAACCCCTAAGCCATCGGGCTGCATTAATATTAACAAATGTCTTTGGACTGTGCAAGAAAACCGTGGAGGAAGCCGGAGGAAACCCATGCAAGCAATATGCAAACTCTCCACGCAAAAACGCCCGAGGCTGGGACTCAAACCCAGGACCCAATGTTCACAGCCTTCACTGCTAATGCTAGTGAGCTAGTTAACATGATGTAGCAAGTAGCAATTTAATGCTATCTTTAATGGACAATGCAGTTTAAATGCATGCTATTCAAGTGGGTTGTTGTTATTTCACTTCGATCCAGCAATCAAATTGTAGCAGCTTGGGACACAAGATGTTTTAGGTATTCTTTCAGATTTTTATTCAAGAAACGTACAGGTTGATACAAATCATAATGCATTTGTCTTTGTAAACTATCCAAACTAAAATACAGCAGTTAACGTAAAACAAGCTTGAAAAGCTACAATTGGACAAGGATACCATCCTTAAAAATGTCCCAAAAGAGTCCAAGTATAGCATTTCTGTCTGTAATGATAAACTATCCTTTTACAAAACACAGGCTGTGTTCATTTTTCAAGCTTCACAATAGAGATGAATAAAAGTAGTGGGTTTTGTCTCATTTAAGCAATTGTTATTACTGTATGACTGTCAGATTAGTGACTCGGTAAGAAATTGCCGAGTGAGAAATGGCTACCTCTAAGTAAGCGAGTGTGTGTGTGTGTGTTTGTATGTGGGTGGGTGATTGGGTCTTGCTGTGTACTCAGAGTCAGAGTTGGACGTCTCAGATCCAGTCCCAGATGTTGACTGTTGCAATATTAAAGTGCCTTGTGTAAATGTCACAAAATGAGCTCGGTGTGAGAGAGAAAGAAAGGGGAGGAGGAGATGAGGAGTGTGTGAGACAACGAAAGAATGTGTGGGAGACCCTGTGTGTAAGAGTAGCAGTCGGCTAATGCAGTATTCAGTAAATCCTCCACCTAATCATGAAGATGATGATGATGCTGTCAGCCAGCCTCAGTCATGTCGCGGACCCTTAGGAGTGCAAGAGCAAACATTATTACAAAGATCTTTATCTTTTTTTTTTTTGGCAAAGTCAGCCACTAGTAAGTGACATATTAAGACAGCACTAATGATTTTAAGCACATGGTCTAAACTGATTTACTATGTTGTGGTGGTGTTCAAAATAACTACTGTGCACAGCAGGGGTAGATTTAGATATGAGCTACATGGGCAGCCACCCAGGGCAGTATCTTGCAAGAGGGTAGCATGGGGAGGCCAAAAAATATCTTAATGATACATTCCCGTGATCAGTTTAATCTGTTAATATATGGCAGCCCGCAAGGTGGGTGAGCTTCGCAAAGCACCGGAAAAAGTGACATCATCACAATGTGCAAAAGCAAATGTGTGGATATATATCCAAGTAACTAGAAAAGGTCAAAGCATCACTCACTCATTTAATCCTATTAGGGTCATGGGGAGGCTGGACCCTATCTCAGCCGACACTGGGTGAAGGCCACCCTAAACAGCTCGCAAGACCAATTTACACTCACATCCACACCAGGGTGCAATTTGGAACAGACAAGTTGCCTAATGCGCACGTGTCTTGACTGTGGAAGGAAACCGGAGAACCCAGAGGAAACCCACACAAGCATGGAGTTTCTTATACATAGTACTATAAATTCTTTTGTGAGGGAGACCATGGAAAGCACGGTGTACATTGTACGCTTATGGCATGCAGGGTTCTGGGTTGGAATCTGCTCGTTGACTGAGGGCCTTGCTGTGTGGAGCTTGCATATTTTCCTTGTGCCTGCATGGGAGTATTTTGAAAGATCTATTAGTAGAAATTAAATATATCATGAATAAATAAGTTTTCATTAATCTATAATAATTTTAAAAGGTTGCTGCACTTTTAGAACCTTAGAGTAAGCTCTGCATGGGGAGCGGGTCCCCTCTCATGAAGGCCGCCATCTTGCACCGCCATGTTTCTACGGTAGCCCAGAACCATACAGGTGCCAAAGGGGAGGGGTCAGGGATTCAAAAAAGTGGTGAGCTTCATGATTTATGGCCACACTTGGAGCATGACTGGGGTATAAGGAGGCAGGGTGGAAACCCAGGGTTACACATTGTAACTTTAATTCAACTGGTAGCTCTAATTGGTATGAATGGCTGTCTGTCTCTCTGTGCTAGCCCCACAATAGACTGACGACCTGTTTAGGGTGTATGCTGCTTCTTGCCCAAGTGCAACTGGGTTTGGCTCCAGCTCACCAACAGTGGATGAGCAATATAGACAATAATCAGATGGATGAATGAGGGAGATTACAGCTTAAATTGGTTCTTTTAACCATGGCTTATTTGAGGCTTCTTCTAAGCAGAATGTACCTGAAAGCATCAAAGACCTATACTTCCCACAGGACACTAATCGTGAACATGATCCTAGTCAGAGAGAAGACATTGCTTGCACTCCCACTCTCACTTTCCTTCTTTTTCCTCTCTTTCTCTTTACACGCACACCCACTTTGCATGGCAAGGTAGTCCTGCCTAGCTACTTAATAATAGAGGACACTTTTGGAAAGCCAGGATGAAATTTTGATGAATGAAGACGAGAAAGTGGAAGATCTGCCATGAAATCAGGCTCAGCGCACTTACTGACACCAGTATAGCAGCAACACTCACCCTCTCCGCTGTAAATTATTCAGTGTGGAGATTGAGCATAGTGTAAAGTCCATGCACAAGAAAAGTCAACTAACTTCAGAGCTTGCTTCAATGAGGGCAAGTACCAGGGTCGGTATGTGGGAGGGAGGACAAAACATAGGAAAAAGCAGATGATCTATATTTTCAGCTCCAGTTCTGGAGAGCAACAACTTTGTACAGTTTCAGGGGTTTTATTCCTGCTTACAAGATCCAGATCTTCATGAGTAGGACAATTTTTAAACAGTGTATGTGGGTTTCCTTGGGTGGCCTTATGAACCTGTAATCGATATGGTACAAGCACTCATGCTGCATTTTATCTCCAAAATATCTTAAATCCTTTTTTATACATGTTTTGGAAAAGAATAAAGCAAGCTGTTCAAGAGGAGATCCACTGGTATGTCAGCAACCGCATCTTTTCACTTCATGCTGCACTACTTTGAAAGTTTTGCCATTTTTTTCAAAGGACAGTGAAAAAAATTCAATAAAATCCCACAAAGCACATCTTAGAAGTGTCATGAGAGCAATGGATCTCAGAATTCTCATATTTATTGTTGGGTTCTTATAGCTATTAGCCTATTTGACAAATCACTTGAATTAAATCCAATCTTCAATCATTCGAAAACAAGCCAGCCTGTAATGAATGCTAGCTTAATGCTAATGTGTTGCGTCTGTTGAATGTTCAGAAATAATGAGTTCATAAATACCGTATATAAATAAAAAGTGAATATTTAAATAGTATGATTATGTTCATACACTCACTCATTTGCCGAACCAGTTACTCCCAGTACGGTTGCAGGGAGGCTGGAGCCTACCACAGCAAACACTGGACAAAGGCACGGTACACCCTGAACACCTCGCCTGACCATCATAGTGCCAACCCACAACCATTCACACTTACATGAACTCCTGGGGGCAGTTAGCCTATTGTACATTTTTTTGTTCTGTGGGAAGAAACCAGAGTTCCCAGAGAAAACCCACGCAAGCACAGGGAGAACATGCAAACTCCACACAGAAACGCCTGAGCCTCGGACTTACTAGCAGACGTGCTAACCACTACACCACCGTGCCACCCTATGTTCATGCAGGGTGTGTGAAATTGATTTTACAGTTTAAAGGCTGCAAAAAGTTTGAGAACCACTGCCCTGAACCCAGACCTCTAGACAAAGAGAGTTGTTTGTGTGAAGCATAGCCAGGGGTGTGTATGATTGATTAATTTAGCTAATGTGCTCAAGAGGACTGAAAGGTAATTTGCCATTTCCTTATTCCATTTGTTTATGACATTTAAAATCAACTTCTTATAGTTATTAAGGCCTATTTGACAGTCCATTAGACTTAATCCATGCCTTAATGACTTAAAACTATTACACTTTATGATTGGAAAGCTCAGGAATGAAAAGCTATATGGCTTCAATAAATATTTTTATATTTATTTTTTGACAGTAAAAATGGTCTCTAGCCTCAAAAGGTTACAGCCCATGCTCTAAAAGGCAACGAATAACGCACTAAGCTGTTTCTTTAAGAAAGAGAATATATCTGGCCAAATTAATTAATCTAAATATAAGATGAATATAAAGACAAGTCATGAAATCAGTGCTGTCGAGTATCTTGAAGCTCGTACTAGATGACACGTGGCACAGTGGCATAGCGATTAGCACTTCCACCTCACAGCGAGAAGGTCCTGGGTTAATCCAGGACTCAGCAAGACTGTTTCTGTGTGGAGTTTGCGTGATCCTCCTGTGCTTGAATGGGTTTCCTTCAGGTACCCCGGTTTCCTCCGACAGTCCGATGGTATATGATAGGCTGATTGGATAGTCCCAGCTGCCCCTACGTGTTAGTCTGTGTATGAGTGTTTGTTTCAGTGTTGGCCCTATGGCGGTCTGGCGAGCTGTTTAAGGTATACCCTGCCTTCACCTGGAGTCAGCTGGGATGGACTCGAGCCTCCCCACCACCCTAACAAAGGATACAGCAGTTCAACCACTCCCTCATTTGCCAAACCGCTTAATCCTGTTAGGGTCACTGAGGGGCTGGAGCCTATCTTACCCGACACTGTGTGAAGGCAGGGTACACCCTGAACACGTCACCAGACGATTGTAGGGCAACACACACATGATTTACACTCACATCCATACCAAGGTGCAAACTGGAAGAGTCAGTTAGCCTAATGTGCATGTCTTTGGATTAGGGGAGGAAACCGGAGAACACGGAGGATACCCATGCAAGCACAGGGAGTACATGCAAACTCCACGCAGAAACGCCCGAGCCTTGAACTCAGGACCTTCTTGCTATGAGGCAGACATGCTAACTATATATATAGTTAGCATACACACACACACTACCAATGGTATTTATTTTTATAAGAACAAGGGCCGTCATGTCGTCTGTACCAGAACTCGCATATTAAAATCACTGAACACCAAAAATTCCAAATTCATTCAGTTATTTTTCATTTTATGAATGCTTGTACTTAAAAATTGTTATTTATAACTATATATTATATGTGACTCATCACAGCAAAGTGGGTATTAAGTTCAAAATTACTAATTTTCAGTTACTGGTACCATTTTGTAGCTGATATCCTAAGCTTAAAAATAAAACCAATCGTGTTTAAAGTTCAACAAAGTATTTAATAATTTCTTATTCAATTCCCACTTTGCTGTGATGGGTCACATTTCATGTCTATTTATATAGTATTTCATTTATATCAACTGGGTTTAAATCAGTGGAATAACATCAGACAAGTGGGATGTTGCCCAAGCTCCTGAATTCCCAAATTCCACACTGACCGAACCTCCCACTGCACTCAACACAACATTGACTGCAGAAAGTTTTTCTGAGTTGTAGGTGCAGTGGATCACAGCATATCTTCAGGAGAAGGGAAAGAACCCAACCTGGTGAGGGAACAGTTGTTTATAACAGGTGCTTTAACATACAGTACCAGTCTAAAGTCTGGACACACCCACTCATTCTAAGTGAAATAAGAGGCTTTACATCTTGAACGAAGATTTAAATACCGATTATAGTTCTTTTTTTTTTTAAATCAAGTTTCAACCCAGTACATACTGTATGATCCTATAAATATGCATTAGGTACTGATGTAAAGCATGGTGTTGCTATTGTTACCACAATACACAGTCCCCTCCAAAGGTACTGGCACAGCAAGGTCAATTACTCTGTTTACAACATAGAAAATAACACTCTTCTTATCAAATCACCCCAGTTTTTTTATTTTGTTTTGTTTTTGTTATTTTGAGCTGAAAGATTTTAAATATTGTATCATAAAATGTACTATAAACGTTTCTATACAACTAAAAGTAGCTGTGGAACAAGCCTGGAAAAGCATCACAAGGGAATAAGGCAGCAGTCTGGTCATGTCAATGAGTTATAGTAAGATTGGCGATCAAATATTACATGCAGCTTGCCTTCATACTTTTGGTCAAATTCTGATCTATCATCTTGTATTTTTTTTATCTTCCGTACTTTCAGAGCAAATGAAGGTACTATTATCCAAACTCAACAGCACTACATTTAAAATATAGTATATACTGTGGCAATGTTGTATAATTATACCAACAGTAATGCAATACATGCTTTTTCACTATTTGTGATTGTTGAGTTTTTTGCACCCGAGCCTACTAACTCATCAGAGCCGGAGCGTATTCCGCTTTCTAGGAGCTCAACTCCTCCTGGATGTGACGCTAGTTCACTGCAGGTTTACCTTCCCAGTATTTTTGCTGGTAAATATTTATATTGCTGGGTATACAGCGAAACACTTGTGGTTAAGACCTTGCCCAGGGGTCTTAGCACAGTGGGTGTCTAACAGGGATCTGAATCCACAACCTCTCAATCATGAGCCCAGCACCCTAACCACTACACCCCTTTTCCCTTTTGTGATTGTTGCTAATGGTATATTCCTTATACAATGTGTATTTTATTAAAATTTTGTTATTATCGCCACCAAGGAAGGGTAATGGGTTGCATGTGTCTGTCTGTCTATGTGTGTGGGTTACCACGATATCCTGAAAACTAATAAGTGGATTTTCATGAAATTTTCACCAAATGTGGGTTTTAGGCCTACAAAGAACTGATAACATTTTGGGCGTGATCCGGATCCGGATCTGGACCAAAGGGAGGATTTTTGACCATTGAGAGATAGGACGGTGGAAATTACAGAGCTCAAAATTTACTACAGGACAGGCCACAAGGAGGCACCATAATTCTACATCATCTGCTAATAAAACCTGGATTGAAAGGTATCGGGATTGTTTTACCTTGGGGAGGTATGCACTCTCTGAGTAAAATAAATAAATAAATAAATAGGAGCTCAGTTTGGATAAATGCTATGTGATTAAAGCAGGTTTGAAATGATGCCCTTGGACTAGGTTTAGGAACACCACCTTTATTATTACTTTATAATTATTTTACTGATTATCGCTCGATCCCAGCAGACCAAATGGAAGCGTAATGAGGAACCGGTGTGCTGAAGGTGCTTTGTGGACAGGCGGTGTGAAAATGAGGTTCTGGAAGCTCATAGTTTTACTGTTAACACCTCAGTGCACTATAATGCCATGTTCAAAGCCAAGGCTTGGGTCAGGTCCAAGACTACAGATTGTAATTGATGGGACTGTTTTGATTTACCGTCCGCTCATATTCATCTGTGTCATGCTCAATGTATCACCATTTCCCATGCAAATGATTCCACTCTTCGATCACGCTGATTAATTGTGCTGTGACATTTGCGTTATTACATGCGCGTTATACGATCCGGCTGCGGCCACACCGCGCACTGTGTTAAGGATTTTACTGACATCTGCTGGTCGAATGCAGGTACTGCAGCTCCACTGGGTTAAGCATGACGTCATTAGTAAACGATGAAGTGAGCTAAATAGGGCTTATAAGGCATTATTTAAGCTCTTCTGTTTAGTCTTCGACATGAAACATTATCAGTCTTTAATTTATCTTTTATTGCCACTATTCATTCATTTTATTATATGGTCTTTTGAATTGCCCCAATCATATGTAAGCTTAGATTTTTATTATGATTCTTTTAAAAATAAATAAATAAATAACACCTGAGTATTTTTACTCCAGTATGCAGGTTGTGTTCTTGCCTAGTTCCCCTGTCACGTTAAAACTCTCATAAGCTACTGAAACTCGCTTAAAACATCAACTAGGGACACTGGGAGGAACCTCCACGTTTCATTCCCATATGACAGCTGGCAACCAAAGCCACTCTGAGGTTAATTGCTCAATGTCCCAGAGTCTACACAACCAACCCTGTGCTATGATTAATCAATTATCTGTACCGCTTATCCTGTTCAGGGTCCTAGGAAAGCTGGAGCTCATCTCAGCCGATTCTGGGCAAAGGCTACGTACATCTTGAAAAGCTCGCCAGTCCAATGCAAGGCCAATACACAGACAAAACCACACACAAAACCATTCACACCGTGGGGCAATTTAGAACAGACATTTAGCCTAATGGAGCTGTCCAGGGTGTACTCTGCCCTCAGCCAGAGTCGGCTGAGATGAGCGCCGGCTGAGATGAGCGCCAGCCTCCCCGCGACCCTAATTAGAATTAAGTGGTTTAGAAAATAAATAAAAGGATGAGTTAGCCTAATGTGTATGTCTTTGGACTCTTGGAAGAAACTGGAGCTCTAGGCGGAAATCCATGCAAACTCCACAAAGAAACCCCTATGCCAGGGAGATGGGGGGTGGGGACGGTGTTCACACACAACCACACCTATGCTTAATGTATAATTATAATTAGCTTAATGTGCTTTTTAGACTGTTGGAGAAAACCAGATTATCCAGAGGAAACCCATGCAAGCATGGCAAGAACATGTAAACTCCCTTGTCAAACCTGGGACTTGAACCCAGGACCTTCTTGCTGTGAGGCGATCGTGCTAACCACTACGCCCTCGCCAAACTCACTCATTAACTCACACAATTGCCGATCCACTTAATCCTACTAGGGTCACAGGGAGGCTCTCACTGGGCAAAAGCGGAGTATACCCTGAACAGGGCCAATGTACACAATCATTCACACTCACACCTAGGAGAAATTAGGACAGCCATTTAGCCTAATGTGCCTGTTTTTTGGACTTTGGGAGGAAACTGGAGTACCCACAGGAAACTCACGCACACTTAGGGAGAACATGCAAAGTCCACACTGAGCCTGGGACTCAAACCCACAACCTTCTTAATGTGAAAAGGTCATGCTCACCACTATGCCAATGTGCCACCCTTACAAATCTCCACAGCAGTAAAACTACATCCACTCTTAAAGTTCGAATTTATTTATCTGGCAGGCTGAATAATGACCATCTGACACGACTGCTAATGATCTTCATGCAAATCCTGCCAAGCTTTCCCAGGAGACGTACGGCTCCCATCAGGTCAAACCAAACTCGGCTCAGACGAATGTGGACAGCAGACTATCACTGTTCTTCTTGAAAAACAGCCTCAGGCTTCACAGGATAGAACAAGGTTCAACCAATTACACCAATCAATCTCCAGGCATCAACCAGAGATTACATATCTCTTTTAGAGTAACATCATTTTCAAGATGTTCAAGAACATCAGTGAAAGAGTGAATTACTTAGAGTGGATTCTATTCTTAAACAAATGAGGAAAAAACATAGAATTATAAAGAGAAAGTTTTGAAAAAGTGATAAACATTTGCGGAGTTGCGCGGTGGGTAGCATGTCCTCCTCACAGCAAGAAGGTCCTGGGTTTGAGCTGAAGGCTCAGCGAGGGCGTTTCTGTGTGGAGTTTATATGTTCTTCCCTTGCTTGCGTGGATTTCCTCCAGATACTCCGGTTTCCTCCGACAGTCCAAAAACATGTACAGTAGGCTGATTGGAGGTTCCAAATTGCCTCTAGTTTTGACAGTGAGTGTGAACGATAGTATTATATGTGTGTTGGCCCTGCAATGGTCTGGCGAGCTGTTCAGGGCGTACCCCGCCTTCGCCCAGAGTCGGACGAGATGGGTGCCACCCTCCCTGTGACCCTAATTAATGATTAAGCGGATGAATGAATGATTTTGTGCACAGTGGCATAGTAGTTAACACATCCGCCTCACAGCAAGAAAGTCTTGGGTTTGAGTCCCAGACTTGGCGAGCGCTTTTCAATGTCATGTTCTCCCTGTGCTTGAATGGGATTCCTGGGTACTCCGGTTTCACAGTCCAAAGATATGCACATTAGGCTAACTGGCTGTTCCGAATTGGTGAAAGGTTATGTGTGTGGTTGTGAGTGTTGCCCTGCAATGGTCTGGCAAGCTGTTCAGGGTGTACTCTGCCTTCTCCCAGTGTCAGCTGAGATAGGCTCCAGCATCTCCACCACACTAATAAAAAATTAAGCAGTTAAATAAGTGAGTGAGTGAGTGAGTATGCTGTATTAGTGTAAATGGAGCTTTTGTGTTCATGCTGGAATCCATTTCAAAGAGAATAACAATGAAGGAATGATAAAATTAGAGTGATTTTAATTGATCAGTGGGCTTTGAGGTTCAGGTCATCGTGGAGTAGTCGTGGTCACCACTTACTTCTCCCTGACGATTTTACCTTGGTCTTGGATGCCAGCTGCAGATTATACAAAGAGGACAGTTATGAAATTCACTCTGTCTATAAGTTAATAGGACAAAACATACATATACACACACACACACACACACACACAAACATATATATATATACACCATCTATATATATATATATATATATATATATATATATATATATATATATATATATATATATATATATATATA
>JAOUQZ010000029.1:4774726-4787174 GCA_028564935.1 Neosilurus hyrtlii | reverse complement strand
TGTCCAACCGGGAGGAGACCCCGGGGCCGACCCAGAACACGCTGGAGGGACTACATCTCTCGGCTGGTCTGGGAACGCCTTGGTATTCCCCCTGGAAGAGATGGAGGAAGTAGCTGGGAAAAGGGACGTCTGGGAGTCACTGCTTAGGCTGCTGCCCCCGCGACCCGACCCCGGAACAAGCGGAAGAAGACGAAGAAGATATATTTATGAATTAGTGTTTTTTTTAGTGTTGCTGTGGGCTGCTAAGTTAATTCAGCATCACTTGCTGAATCTGGATTTAAAGAGATCTAGGAATTCTGAGTTGGGGTGGGGGTATTTCCTAGTCAGTGGTTGGAAATGTTAAGTCTTTTGTAGAGCACAGTTCCAGTAGCCGGTTCATCAGTGGGGACGACCACAAGACAACCGCTGACCAGATTTTATCTGTGAACTATTCTTAGCATAGCAGAGCCACTGACATGGGTAATGGTATGATAGTGAATGTAGTAATGGTACATTTCAATTAATGGCATTTGGCAGATGCCCTTATCCTTTACTTATTTATTTATTTATTAAATATCTTTAAAGCTTTCTTTTTGGTTTTTTTTTTTGTTTTTTTTTTTTTAAACAACTGAGCATTTTATGGTACTGGGACTTGAACACAAATCTTCAGATTGCTAACCCAGAGCTTCAGCATGTATTGAAGCATGCAGGGTTCATGCTGGCCACTTGCCATTTTACCAACAGAGCCATTTTTTCATTGCTCTGGCATAACAAGTTTTCCGCCCACCTTTGACCCTGATTTTAGTGGTCACAGCCTGTTTCTTCATATTGAAACGGCAATTGGAATCGACAGATGAAATATGATTAAAATAAAAAAAATTAAGATATTTAGAGTGGAATTAAAGCTAAACTTAAATTAAGCATGCAAGCTATGTTCTTTTCTACCAAGATGTGCCATGCTTCATAAACACGAGTAATAAAGCCTCACACCAGGGGCACCATCGTACTGTGCAAAGTGGGGCGTTTCAAACATGGAAAAAACTAATTTTGTTAGATTAGTTTTGCATTAGAAAGCTGAGGTATATACCATGAGTTGATGTTAACGAGCAGATGCAAGTGTGATATACGTAAATGTAATGTAGTATTATGTGTGGATGTGCCGCATTTTATTTTGTTCAGAAGTTCACCAGTTTATATCTGATTTGGTAGTTCAATATCCATGCACTGTTAATATTAAAGGCATTATCCTGTCTTATATAAACTGTCGTGTCCACGTCCTGCTTTCAAAATTTCGCACACTCACTAAAGTGACGCGAATTCCAAATGAAAGTCTCTTCAAACTTATGCAAACTCTCGGATGCATGTTAGCAGATTGGGACATTGAAAATGCAAGTAAATCCACCTGATGATGAAAATATATTATACAGTCTAACAGAAGAGTTTGGAAGGTTTTCCTTTCATTTAACTTCAACTCTTAAATGACACACATCGTGTTACAAATTTGCCTATATTTACTAAACTTAATCAGTGACTGAATTCCACACTCACTGTCCTCTGATGTGCATTTGTTACTCTATCTCTAGTGTGAAGGCAAAAGCCTGTATGGAGAGCCACTGCAGACACAAATGCTCATTGTTTTGTACCTCAAATAATGCTTTAAATTGATTTTATTAAATGACTTATGAACTACAAGTAATTAGACTCTCTCCCTATATATATATATATATATATATAGTAATTAAGTATGTAATTTTTTAAAATTCTGACATATGTATGAGTATGAAAGTTTCAGTACTCTGTACGATGCTGCTATACTGTAATCTTATCCCATTTGTTTGAAAGTATCAGCTGTGACTAGTTCCTGTTACAGTTTGTCATGTGTGGTAACAAACCTACATGGTGAAATGATTTTGGAGCAACTCTGGTCTGTTTCATACCCCTTGGCCCCTCCAAGCTTCCGCTTTTTCAGAGGGAAAAATTGCACATTTTTACCACAAAACACCTGACTGTGACACCATGTGACTTCTGCCCTAGCGTTGTAGTGTAAGGGCTTATGCTTATGCAATATACCTAACAATTATGCACCAAAGTGGTGGTGGATGTTGCTTAATATTAAATTTTACCAACATCCACTAAGCCTGAGGTGCATAATTTAAAAAAACACAAAAAAAGATTTTTCATGGATTCTTTATTCATTCATTTATCTTCATCCGCTTGTTCGGGGGGCGGGTCGTGGGGGCAGCAGCCTAAGCATTAAGTTCCAGAAGTCCCTCTCCCCAACCACTTCCTTCAGCTCTTCCAGGGGAACACCAAGGTGTTCCCAGACCAGCTGAGAGATGTAGTCCCTCCAGTTTGTTCTGGGTCAACGCCGAGGTCTCTTCCCGGTTGGACATACCCGAAACACCACACCAGGGAGGCGTTCAGGAGGCATTCTAATCTGACGCCCGAGCCACCTCAACTGGCTCCTCTCAACGCAAAGGAGCAGTGGTTCTACTCCGAGCTCCTGCCGGATGGCAGAACTTCTCATCATATCTCTAAGGGAGAGACCTGCCACCCTGCCAAGGAAGCTCATTTCAGCTGCTTGTATTTGCGATCTCGTTCTTTCGATCACTACCCAAATCTTGTGACCATAGGTGAGGGTAGGAACGTAAATCGACTTGTAAATTGAGAGCTTTGCCTTCTGGCTCAGCTTCCTCTTCACCATGACGGACCTGTGCAAACTCTGCTTTACAGCAGAGGCTGCACTGATCCACCTGTCGATCTCCTGCTCCATCCTTCCCTCACTCGTGAACAAGACCCCGAGATTCTTGAACTCTTCCACTTGAGGCAGGACCTCATTCCAGACCTGGAGAGTGCATTCCACTCTTTCCGGCTGAGAACTACGGCCTCGGCCTCGGAGGTGCTGCTTCTCATCCCGGCCGCTTCACACTCAGATGCGAATCGCTCCAGCGAGAGCTGGAGGTCCTGGCTTGATGGAGCCAAAAGTACATCAACATCTGCAAAAAGCAGAGACGACCACCAAACCAGAACCCCTCAATGCCTTGGCTGTGCCTAGAAATTCTATCCATAAACATAATGAACAGAACTGGTGACAAAGGAAAGCCTTGGTGGGGTCCGGCCCCCACTGGAAAAGAATTCGACCTGGCAATACAGAGACCAAACAGCCTGTAGCAACAGGTATACCATATTCCCGGAGCACAGGTGATTTAGAACCTTTTAGAGTCCAAAAGAGGCCAAAATCCAGTTGGTCAAAAACTGAAATTTAGTTTTATTAAATATTTCTATTGTACAGCATATTATCTTTATAATTCCTTCAAAATATTTCTTTTTTCTGATTGGTGGAAAGCCATCAGCGTATTCTTGGTATTCTACAATGAGCCGACGTACTCCATCATTGAGATTGGATTAGTTGAACAATTATGCCGCGTGACCGTCAACTGTGAAAATTTTCCTCCTCAGAGATATCATACAAGATAGATAGGCCACGCCCCGTAGCAGATGGCTCTGCCTGTTCGCCATCAGTTACTTAATTTGTACAACATACAGTAAAGCACCCTGTACTGTCAAAACTTTATTTTATGTTCTCACTATTTATGCTGTTGGAAGCCATATCTGAGAATGAGTAGCAACACCCAAGATGCCATCAACATCACTGTCAGTAGGGTGTACCCTCTAGCTCATATTTAATATTCATGTTCCTCCTGACATTAAGAGGGAGTGAAACAGCTAACTTCATCATATACTGCTCCTCTCTAACTGCTAAATAAAGCACATAAGGTGCAATGAGCGGAACCCGAACATCTCACCTTGTGCAAGTGCTCCAGCGCAAGCACTATCTCTCCCACGTAGATTCGCACCTCATCCTCAGAGAAGTGATCACGCTGGTACAGGTGAGTGAACATCTCTCCTCCACTCACGTAATCTATACACAAACACCAACAAATTAGATACATACGAGCGCATCTGGGGAGGAGATGATGCAGTGTATTATACTAATGGTGTAATAATCTCACACATCACTCTTGCTGTCTCATTCTTTTTAACCCTATGTCCTCCAAACAAATCCAGTTCCATATCACTAAAACAATCTTTGCTGTTTAATAACATTGTGGTAAAGCATGCCGTTGATACAACATAAAGGTTACCCTGTCGTAGGTATTAACACGTTCCTGATTTCTGTGGGATAAGTGGGATAAATCCCTTTTCACACAGCTGTTGGTATAGAAAATGACTAAGCACCTTCCGACCAATCAAATTTGAGAATGAACCAAAAAATACATTTAAAATCTATGATAAGTTTTAATTTAATGGAGTAATGTTCGATTTAGTTGAGTTCTCACCCAAGATCAGGTGGAGTTTGGTCTGGGTCTGAAAGGCGTAGTGCAGCGTTACCAAGAAAGGTGACTGGCGAATGTGTTCAAGAACCTGCCTCTCTGTCCGGGTGTGTTCTGCTGTCTTTGCCTTCTGAACGATCGCCGCCTTCTTCAGGACCTGCACATTAAAAACTTTTTGTTTTTTTATATACATACAAAACACACAAGATTGGTCAGGATCCTCACAGCACAAGGTAACCAAGTTCTCTTTTAATCAGGGACATCACTGGTCCAATGCCGTAAAGCTTATTCTATACTTGATACTGTCTTTATTATAGAAAAAACATCCAGAAGCTTTATTTTCACATCTTTCTGTATCTAAACTATCACTGTGGACAAAAATGACACAAATTGGCCAGTATGGTGTTAAAACTCAATAACCAGATATACCATTAAGCGGATATACACAGCAATTACACAGACTCTTTACAGTTACTGAGGTAAATAAAAACAGGTGTATCTCTGTTTGGCTCCTTTCCATCTTAAAGAGAATCCCCATAGGCATGGAACATGACACATGACTTTGGTGGTTGTCCCATGTCCATACCCAAGTTGATGCTGACTGGCTTATGTATCACTGATTTGCATCATGACATTCATCAATGGAAAAAAATTATAATTTAAAATCACGAAACTAAAAATCAAAAAATAGTGGCTCATACACCACCACTCAGACTTGCACAGAATAAAAATCATACAACCTAATTCAGGTAGGATGATAAACTTTCGCCAAGCCAAACACCACCAAACATAAACTCCTGAAATGGATAATTAAACTAACGGGACAGGGGATACAAAAGTACACAGAAATCAGCTAGTTAAGGGCGGTGAAAAGAAAACCCAGTGTTAACCTTTCCTGCTTTCTCTTCAGACCGTACTCACGAAACACTGGGGAGATTTACTTAATTATTTATTTCCTACAGGGCTAAAGCTTTTAAAGCTTATTACATCAGAATCAAACACCTACCAATAGCGTTATCTATCAGAAACTCTGCTTGTAAGCAGTGCCTAATTCTATATATATGACGCATCACAGCAAAGTGTGTTAAGTCTGAAAATATTACATACTTTGTTGAACTTTACACACAATTTCCTTCAAAATTGCTTAAAAACCTGAAATTTCTCAGCAGGTTTTGGTTAGTTACTCCAAATATAGCTAAATATGTTATAAAATGTGGCATCATTTTAACCTTCTAAGACCCAAACCCCAGTGTTACATGCCTTGTCATTTTTCCACAGTGCTTCTGTTTCTTACCACCAGATGACTACTAAACTATTGGCCTTTAAACAGGAAGAACTTTGGCAAAAGAATAATACCCAATGGTCTTCATATGAGAATCTTACAAAGATATATACACAATATATTTGTTAATAGGAAAGGAAATATGATGTCCCCATTTGAGGACAGTATGGTCTTATGAGGTTAATACCCACTTTGATGTAATGGATCATATATTAATAACATTATGAGCCCACTGGGGTGAAAAAAAAACGTTTATTTTGATGTGGTTGACTGCCTTATAGGGTTACACTCTATCGGCGTTTTTTGCAGTTGGTGGTTACAGCATACTATATGATTTTAAACGCATTTGCCCCTTGTAAAAAATTGGCCCTAAAAGAATCAGACCAGTCCTTTCGCATTGTACTGAGAAACTGACTTTCAAAGAGACATGAATTTTAGGCTGTGATGACAATTTCGACATAGGCCCATACAGTAGCCCATACAGAAGAAATGCTGCCTTATATTTACATACAAATAAATAAATAAATTTGATGCTACTACGTAGGAAAACCCCTCTATAAAGCCCAGTATACAGCAGTAAAAGAAATAAATCAATATTTGTTGTTTGCTTTAAAACTATAGCATCTTAGGTACAGTTTGTGAGGATTTACAAGGTAACGAGCTGTAGGTCTTACTGTCCTATAGAACCAGCTTCAGTTCTCCTGGAGATTCTCTTGGTCACATTTGCTTTTTTTTTTTATTCGCATACAAATCCCAGCAGCGTTCATTATGCTTTTGTCTGAAAAGTGGTCTCTTACATACTACGCTGATTTCTTTATTGACACAAACATTTTTCAGTAACATTTGGAAATCAAATGTTTTTGTACTGACACAATAATGTACAAACTCATAAATTAAAAATCTATAACAAAGTTTACACTAAAAAAGTAAAGTGCATAAGACTTTTGCACAGTACTGTATATAATCAGTATTCAGAAACATACATTTGTCATTTCAAGGATCTGTTCGCCCAATCTGGCAACACTGGCCCGGCTTCTGATAAAACATAAATATCCATTACTCATCATTCCTTTCTCAATCAAAGAGAAGCCTTAAGACACAGATGTTTCTCAATTCGATTCCTGAGCAACTGTTGAACTGCCCGTCATTTGCAAGTGTTGTGCGATCAGTCAGAACCAGTTACATAAGTCAGCATCCTTCCTCTGAAAATAGCTCAATGACAAATTAAGTAAAGAAGGGAAGAAAGGAGCTGCATTAATCTTTAACAAAGGATCGTTGGTGGAAAGCGGCGTGATACACATGCAATATATTGACAGAAGTGGAAATGGTAAATGTACCTTCATGGCGTAAAGTTTGCCTTCATCGTGGCCGCTGATCTTCCGCACCAGGAACACCTTTCCATAGGCTGCAAAATGGACAGAGAGACAGAGAGAGAGAGAGAGAGAGAGAGAGAGAGAGAGAGATATTCAGCAATTGGTGGATAACTGGGTATGAGAGAAGAGCTTGAGGATAAACTGACAATATTTGTGCAGGCTGATATGAGAGCACACAAGAGGGATAAAAAGAGTGTGATAGAGCGAGACAGAAAGAAAGCAAGAAACAGAGAGTGAATGAATAAGACAGAGAGAGAGAAATAAACAGAGTGAGTGAGAGTGTGAGAGAGAGATAGAGGGCAAGAGAGACAGTAAGCGAGAGGGGGAGGGAGAGAGAGAGAGAGAGAGAGAGAGACAGAAAGCAAGAGAGACAAAGAGCGAGAGAGAGCGAGAGTGAGAGAGAGAGAAAGTGAAAGTGAGGAAGAGACCCAGAGAGAGAGACAGAGATGTCAAGAGAATCGGAGAGAGGGGAGGGGGGGCTACAGACAAAGACAGACAGTGAACGAGGCAAAGGCAGGCGGGCAGGCAGCGAGAGAGAGAGCGAGAGAGAGAGAGTGAGAGAGAGAGAGCGAGAGAGAGAGAGAGAGAATCAGAAGACAGAAAGAGAGATATAGTGAGAGAGAGAGAATTAAAGAAACAAACAGACATATGGATGGATAGAAAGACACAAGAGGAGAGAACCAGAGAAAGACACAGAGAGAGAGACACACCAAGAGAGCACCAGAGAAACAGAGACAGAAGAAAAGATGAGGATACATGGAGGAAAACAATGAATAAACAGGACACTACAGAATCATCCTAAAATGCTGCGACGTGATTCTTAACTGTATACAATTAAATTCAATCTGACTGACAGATACATATAATGCAGTGTTATATAAACCATTTCCCTATCAGTTATTAACACTCTGTGTTCTGTGATTAACATCTCCTTCAGTCACGAGCCATTTCATAGCTCCAGACGGCCATCAGCGCAGACGCCGCTTCACTTCTCGGCCTGAAAGTGTTACAGTGACCTTTTGAGCCAAAACAGACAGAGAGCAGACGGGAGGAAATAATCACAGCAGGCGGAACGCTGAGCAACAGATCTGGCCGGGGGTCTCACCTCCAGTGCCGAGCACTTTGAGGAGTTCGAAATTCTCCATGCCGACTTTCTCAGTGTGTCCTGTGAGATTGGCTGCGGAGAGAGACGGATAACTGTGAGAGGGATTATCACTTTCTCCTTCACACACAAACACACAGTCTGTCTTTCTCTGTCTGTCATCTTGACACTGATAGCATTAATGTTAGTGACACAGCAGGGTTGCCAGATCCACACGAATCATGGTTGGAAAACAAATCTGGACATTGACAAATTATTGCTAGAAAATAACACAAATAAAGAACACATTTTGAACAGAAGAAGCCAAAATGAAATGGATGAGTAGGGAATGACCATTTACAGCTGTAATACTGAAAAGAATAAGAATTATTCAATCCGTAGCCACTGGATATGAGCAATCGCATGTTCTGTTTGACTAACTTACAACTAGGATATCACGCCAAACACCATTATTAGGTAAGTCGCTAAGGGGGGAAATAAAAAACAATTAAAGCAGTCAGAACTCCATGCTAAGTTAAGCACTAACCACTCAACCACTAACTAAGCTCTTCCTTTCATTCTAGAGTTTTATAAAAAGTAACAAACTTTGGAATGAAATTATCAGTTTGTAAGAATGTTTTAAAATCATTTACAAGAATTAGAATTGTTTTCCACCAAGCGCGACTTTCCTTGGACAGTCATTGGCGTTGCCTGATGCCGGTGACCAAGAAGAAGGTATGGTAACAGGTGTACTGAACCCAGAAGTACGGCTAACGGGTTAGCGTGCTAACCGGGTTTTCTGTTATGTATTTGATGGTGAGATGGTGACTTTCTTTTTTAAGAAATGTATTTAAATAATAAAAATGCTGGGGCAGTGGTGGCCCGGTGGTAAGGTGCTGGCTTACTGATCCGGACATTTAAGCCCCACCATCACCGAGCTGTCAACGCTGTACCCCCAGTGTAACTAACTGGGTTATGAAATGCCAGCCATGTCTTTCACTGTCTGTAGTGAGAGGCATGTAAAAGAAACATTATGATGTTTGTAAAGAGTAGGCCATTGAGTTGCTGTCAGCTCATTTCTGCCCTGCGATGGCCTAACGAGCTGTCCAGGGTGTGGCCTGCCCTCGCCGAGAGGTGCCTGAGATGAGCGCCAGCCTCCCCGCGACCCTAATTAGGATTAAGCAACTGATAAAATGAATGAATGAATGAATGAATGAATAATAAAAATGCTTATTTTTTTACAATCCACTGAGTGGAGATAGAATCCAACTGAGATGAACTTTCACACAAGCGATTTGAATGATAACCAATCAGAGCTAAAATTGACCGTTAACCGACAGACGCCGACTCATAGGGTTAAAGGTCCACTGCAAGGAACCATACACATATTCACACGGACTCATCCACACCTTGAGAAATTCTGGCTTGGGGCAAACCCAATCCACATACTGGAATTTCTTTGGGAGGTGGGAGGAAACCAGAGAACTTGGAGGAACCCTACACTAGACCAACATTATTCATTCATTCACTAACTTGAACACTTAATCCTAGTAGGGTCATTGGGAGGCTGGTGCCTATCTCAGCTAACACTTTGCGAAAGCAGGGTACATCCTGAACAGCTCACCAGACCATCACAGGGCACCACGTCGCTTCCTGTGTGAATTTGGCTCGATGACCCTAAGGGGTCTCCTCTGATTTCCTCCGAAATCCCATAAACATGACGAGAGAAACTGAGAATGTGAGTGTACCTCTTGGATAGTGTACTACAACCCTGAACAGGAGAAAGTGGTTACTGATGGGGGAAATAATCACACACTAATTTACTGAACCACTGAATCCCTTTAGGGTCACGGGCGGAAGGCCGGTGCCTACCTCAATCAGCACTCGGCAAAGGCAAGGTACACCCTGAACAACTTGCCATACCATCACAGGGCTAACACACACACACACACACACACACACACACACACACACACACACAAAACCATTCACATGTACACCTAGAGGCAGTTTGGATTCACCTAAAGCACATGTTTTTGAACTGTCAAAGGAAACCGGAGTACCTGGAGGACACCCATACATGCACCGGGGAAACATGCAATCTCCGCTACAGAAACACCCTTGCGGAGCCTGGGACTCAAACCCAAGACCTTCTTGCTGACTACGCCAACGTGGGAGAAATAACAAATGACTGGATATTACTGTGTATATATTTATTTAGGGGGGGGGGGGATACACACTAATAAAACTGTGAATGTTGTCCTGTTGTAATCAGCACCACAGTGACAAGACAGGTAAAGATGTACCGTAGTTTAAAGCTCAGGATGGATTAAGATGATGATGATGATGATGGGATAGGAGGAGGAAGTGATCACCCACCGTTAGTGATCTCATGTTTAACGGTGCAGGATTTCTTTCGGCTCTCTCGGTCCGAGTCCTCGCCGCTGCCGCTGCTGCTGCTGCTCTCTCCGGACATGATGCTGCTGAAATTCGGCGTCTTCTTGCAAATGCACGGATTTTGGACACAAGTCTCTTCCGGTGTACAACCATCTACATGAACCACACTTACTTACAACCGCACAGAGCGTGAACAACAATCACAAATCAGCTTCATGATCACCAGACCCGGATATGAATGGAACGGAGGACATGATCTTGTTTTGTTTTTGTTGTTGTTTTTGTTGTTGTTTTCCGATAACCCCTCAACTCACGAACCCTTCTGACATGTCCACTGGTGTCTTTAATTCCCCGACATAACACACAAACCGCCTTTTAATAGAGCTACAAGTGCTAACTAGTGCATTAAGTCATTTCACCTCAAACATGGACACTATTACCGTGTTTCCTAATTCGAGCTATCGGCTAGCGTTTTGTTTTTCTTCCAAATGTGAACGAATAAAGCGAATAAATGTTTAAAACAACAGCACGGATATGTCTCTTTACATTCATAACATCTCCCCAGCACTTAAGATGACATATAACCAGCGGTCATAACCATTAGCATTAGCGTTAGCATTAACGTTAGCATTACCAGACGTATACAAGTAAAGATAGTAGTAGTAGTTTACAGTAGTAGTAGCCAGGCTAGGTGCTAACGGGAAAGCTAACAGGCTTTCTATTCGTTCTGACAGTTAATTAAAACTCCCTGACATTCCTCTTTAACATCCTTTTTCCCATCGCCTGAACTTACTTTCGTCTGAAAAATCCGCGAAATGAAAACTATTACAAAATTTTACATAATTTGAAAAAGGAAGAAAAAGTCTACACTAAAATTAAAAAAAAAAAGCTACTTCAGCTACGGAAGCCGAAATGTTTTTAGGAGGCGCATCGGGAAAAACTGGAAAAGGGAAGTTCTTGTAGAATGAAGTTCACACCCAGGACTTGGTTTCTGGTACAGCCGTCACTCCTTCCTTGCTGGGCTGGGCTGGGCTAGGCTCCGTCCGAATCCGCGAGTAACCGTACTAAATAGTGCGCAACAATAACATTAGTGCTATCTGGGGTACTTCCGGTACTGGAGTTGATTATGCGTTTTTTTGGAGCGAGCCCTGAAGTCGCGCTGTTTTTAAAAGTTGTGCAGAAGACATCAGAGGTTCTCTCAGACCAGGGACCCCATGAATATTTATTTAAGTATTATTTTAGGCAACAATAACACAACACTTTACGGTATGTGCAGCAGAGTATAATATTCCAGCTATTACCAAGAAGGTGATATTTTTGTCTGAGTTGTCTGTTTTTGGTTTAGCAACTCTACGCTGGATGGCGCGGTGGCGTAGACGTCCTGGGTTCAATTCCTGGACCCTGTGTTAAGTTTGCAAGTCTTCTCCGTGCTTGCGTGGGTTTCCTCTGCGTACTCCGGTTTCCTTCGACAGTCCAAAGACATGCACATGAGGTTAATTGGTTGTTTCAGATTGCCCCAAGGTGTGCGTGTGAATGCGTGTGTGGTGACCCGACGATGGTCTGGCGGTGAGCTGTGCAGGGTGTACCCCGCCTTCGCCCAGTGTTGGCTGAGATAGGCTCCTGCCTGTCCACAACCATAGGCAGATTAAGCAGTTCAGCAAGTGAGTGAGTGAATGATGTTAATCTAGTGTAGGGTTTCTCCAGAGTCTCTGGTTTCCTCCTACCTGTAGGTAGAATAAGTTTACCCAGATCTAAATTTCCTAAAGTGTGGATGAGTGTGTGAATATGTGTGCATACCATGCAGGGTGTATTCATACTTCATAGCCCAAGTTCCCAGACTCCACCAACAGCCTGACCAAATACCCTGTTTCCCCGATAATAAGACCTACCCCCATAATAAGACCTACCCTTCATTCTACAGAACAGTCCAAAATAAGCCCTACCCTGAAAATAAGACCTAGCTAAATCCAAATTTTTTCCGGACCCTCCCCATATTCTGTGA
>JAOUQZ010000029.1:4763118-4774576 GCA_028564935.1 Neosilurus hyrtlii | reverse complement strand
ACAACAACGGAATTGCTGTTAATGTTAATTAAAATAAAACCTACCCCGAAAATAAGCCCTATGGTGTTTTTTGAGCTAAAAAAAAAAATAAGACAGTGTCTTATTATCGGGGAAACACGGTATTTAAAAATGAATGAATGAATTGAGTATATGGACGACAAACACGTGAATTTCCTTCTGGGACTAATAAAGTATAATATAATTTCATATTTACATTCACGACAAAACTGAGTTTTGGCAGAATTACTGAATTCACTAGTGTTTATTTATTTGTCTATTTATCAGTTTGTCTGTGAACAAAACCCTGACCACACCCATGCATGGATTTTCACCCAACTTGGTGGGGACACTACCCTATATGAGTTCCAGAGATGATCTGATTTTAGAATGTCAAGGTCAAAGGTGAAAGACAGAGCAAGGTCACAATTTTTTGTTAAAATGAAAATTGCTTTTAAGTGGCGTAGACCCATAGATGCAATGACGGACATGCAGGAAACCGTATGCACACTTTTAAATGCCACAGTCCACACTGACCTTGAGTGAACTTGACAGGTAAAAATCAAGGTCACAGGATTTTGAGTGCTTATAACATTAAAATGAGTGCCACTAGACATACTGTTACTATAGAGGTATAATAGGAAACCATATAAGGAATTTCAAATTAGATTATTCCCTGTGACCTTTGCACTCTATGGGTGTCCACCTAGTTCCAAATGTACTTGGTCCAAAATAACGATACTTTGACATTTAAAGAAGCACTAAATGTAAATCTTCAAACACTTTAAACTAATTTCATGCTACAGTTGCACTTCTTGTTGTTTTGAATTTTTTATTTATTTATTTTTTTGTGTGGTTAGGCCTATTCAGATACACTGAGGAGGAGGGCAGGTGCTTGGCCAGCAGTGTGCGTATTAACAGTTGGGATTATAGTTGTTTGTAAGATGTCAGATACGAGGGCTTAGCAATGCAGGCTGTCATTACAACTAACTGTCATTATTATTGGCATTATTCATGATCCATAATCCTATTTTAACCACCTATTGACATTGAGCTACGATGTGTGTGTGCTGAATGTGTGAGTGAGATCGCGTAAGTGCAGGTCACGCCTACACGCTTAAGTACAACTCGGTGTTGGAGCATGTGTACTGGTATGCCTGCAAGCTGGTTTTGTCTGTGTGTGTGTGAGTGTATGTGCTGGTGGGTGGGTGGTTGTGGGAGCATGAATTACTTTCACAGGAAAAGTCAAAGACACAGAGACAAATAGGAGATATTTCAACATGTATCTATTCACATAAGAGTGCACTATACCACAAAGCAATTAAAACATGTTTTTTATTAATTCTTTTTTTTATGTACTCAATCTGTTGTTCTGGATTTTGCTTTCCTTAGCTGAGCACTTAGCATGTTTAGACTACAAGAGCTTTTTTACTTTTAAAGTGCTATTATATGCTTGCACAGTGTACAATAATGTTTATAACATATCCAGTTTTCCATAAATTGGGCTAATATCAACTGATATAGGTTGAACTCAAATTCTTATATATAATTAATAAGAAACATGCTAAATTTTGTGCTTCCTGATGGAAAATCTATTATATATACAAACCGGGCACAATCTAATAACAACAGGAATTTCCATCAGAAAACTGTGGCTTGGGAGCAATTCTTAACCTTTTGTACCTTGAGATATGTTATCAACAGTCTTGCATCATGGCCCATAGATACTTAGATGTTCTCACACACGTTCTTCACCTTAGTAGACAAATATCCCCAGAATGACCTTATGACCACATGTTGAACCAATTGTTACAATACACAGTACATTACCGATGAACAGATACAGTATGACTGACATTAAAGACTTTGTATGGTTTGTTGGTAAATTATTTGAATTATTTACAGTAGTTTCATATGAGATTCATTGCAAAAAAAAACAAAAACACCATAGATATCTTCACCAGGTACCAGTTGTACTGGATCATTTATGCCATTAAACAAGCTAGCTGTTGCTGTTTAAGAGCCTGAAGTTGTGCCACCTGATGTCCCAGATTCTGCCTTGGCCTGCCCGTCTTCCACCTGGTTTAAAAGGAAGAGCTTCATCACAGGGTCCAAGTACTCCATAATGGTCTCTGACACACTCTTCTCCAGCAGGTAGCCCTCCGTTTCCACCTCTGTGTTCTCCTGCCCAACAACAGCTTCCATGGAGGTCTGCAGATACCTCAGGCATGCAACCACTGTACTCTGTGAAGGGATAGGGAAGAAGGATGGAGCTATAGTGTATTTTTGATGATAAGATATTCAATCATTCTTTCATTTGCTGAACTGCACAGTATGTCTAGGGTAGCTTGGAGGCTGGAGCTTATCGCAGCCAACTCTGGGCAAAAGCAAGGTACATCCTGAACAGCTCACCAAACCATTGCAGAGCTAACACAGACACCACCATTCACACTGACGCTCACACCTAGGGGCAATTTGGAACAGCCAATAAGCATAATGGGTATGTCTTTGGACTGTGGGAGGAAACTCAGGTACCTGGAGGAAACCCATGCAAGCACAGGGAAAACATGCAAACTCCACACAGAAACACCCTCACTGAGCCCAGGACTTGAATCCAGGCTCTATTACTGTGAGGCAATTGTGCTAACCACTGTGCCACCATGCTGCCCTTGACTATTATAGTTTACACATTAAATGGTCTGGTTCTTAGGCAAATAAAATTGTACCTAAACCCCAACTTCCATTCCCATCTACTGATACCTGCAGGATAAAGACAGTCAGAACTACAGCACCAATGCTGTTCATCAGGCCCATGTAGTAGCCAACAAGAGCTTCCCTGCAGCCACGGATGAAGATGTTGAGGTCCTCAGTTTGGTGCTCATAGTTGTAGTGGGCAGAGTTGTTGGTCAGTCTGTACTGGATACAGGGTCTAGGGGAGCTTGGGTTACAACAACTGAAGGGCACACCATCCACCAGGTAACGGCCATCCACGTTACTCTTGATACGACTGGACAAATGAGATTAGACAGAGTTTGGGGACGAAAGGTAGACGAATGAGAATAGAGAATGTTTAAGTGACAGCAATAATATCAGATTATACTTTTTAAAATTCTGATTAGACCACAGTTTTAGGCAGTAGACACAGAAACATTACTTGTATATCCTCTCCAAAATCCTTTGAGGTAAACAAACAAGACAGGGACCTTAGGGAAAAACAGGTTCTTCAAGTGTTCTCGGGTTGGTTAATGAGGATTAGATAAGCCTGATCCATTCTGTTATAAAAAGCTTCCATCTTGAACCCTAAAGAGATCTTCAATTTGTCCCTCTAGGGCAACTCTTAAACAGTTCTTGAAACAGATAAGTGTTTTAGCTTCCTAAATTTTTTTACACGAAGCCTTTCCTGAAAAGGAAACAAAATCTACAGTTAAGAAAAGCTTGAAGAGTTTCCCCAGAGCAACAACGTCAAGAACTATTGAGAGTGTAAGATGAACGTTTCTTGTGTTTCACTGCTGATTTAAATTCTTCCACCTTCCCCCTCACTTACTCCTTAACCTCCTTAGAGCTGAAGTCCAGGTAACGGTTACTGATCCACTGCACCTCGAACCAGTCCTTGTAATCATTGTTACCACAGCACCGGAACTCCATTTGCAGGCGGTCGATGGTCTGCTTCTGGAAGCAGCGCCCTGGGGTGTCCGTGTCCTTGTAAAAGCGGATGCCATTCTTGAGGCCAACCTTCAGTGAGCCCTCAAGACTACCTTTCATGGCATAACTTAGGATGACTCCAATCAGCAGCAGAGTGGTGAAGAAGATGGAACAACAGAAATAGGGCTTTAGAAAGGTCTTCCAGCGTGGGAAGCTGCTGGCATCCAGAGCGTCTTGGCAGATCCGACCAGCAAACCAGTTAATTACCAAGGAAGCCAGTCCAGCCAAAATGAGGGTGTTTGGGACAATGTGGATCTCTGTGTTGTCCATTACCTACAGGACACATTTGGGTTTACTGAACTGTTATTATGAAATACATTTTATTCATTTATTCATTCATTCATTTGCTAAACCGCTTAGTCCTCACTACTAGGGTCGTGGGGATACTGGAGCCTCAGCTGACTTTGGGTGAAGGCAGGGAACACCTTGAACACCCAGCTTGCCAGTCCATCTCAGGGCTAATACACACATAACCATTTACACTCACAGCTGTGGCAGTTTGAAACTGCCAGTTAGCCTAATGGCCATGTCTTTGATCTGTGGGAGAAAAACAGAGAACCCAGAGAAAACCCACCCAAGCACAGGAAGAACATATAAACAAGACACAGAACCCAGGACCTTCTTGCTGTGAGGTGGACGTGCTAACTACTATACTACTGCCGCCCGAAATAGATTCCATGATTAACTGTATATTAAACCTATGCATAGACACACATGTTCTATATTGTGGGATCTATTGAGGTGCCTATTTATATGGGGTTTTTGTTGAAATATTTATTTATGTGGCTTTATACTTTACTTCGAATATAATTTCTTTAGTCTACCACTTCAACCTCTTTAAATAAAAATCCAAGAGTAATTTAATCAGTATTACATATATTTTGTTCAACGGCAGCTCAAGCACTTATATCCTAAAGTCTGCTAAAATCATATGTTTGTTGTAGTGTCATAAACAAGACAAATTTATTGTGACCTATATTATGATCCTTTCAGTGCGTTAGACAGCTTATTGAAGACGACAGCTTCCTGAGCCTGTTCTAACCAGCTTAAAAAATATTTATATTTGCAGAGGTTAATCCAAGGATGGTTCAGTGGTTTGCACGTCCACCCCACAGTAAAGAAGGCCTGGGTTCGATTCCTGGACCTTGACGTTTTTTGTGTGGATGGATTTTTTTGCATGTTTATCCCATGCTTGCGTGGGTTTTCTCCCTGTACTCTGGTTTCCTCCCACAGTCCAAAAACATGCACAGTAGGCTAATTGGCTATTCCAAGTCACCCCTATGTGTGAGAGTGAGTGTGAATGGTTGTGTGAGTATTGGCCCTGTGATGGCCTGGCGAACTGTTTAAGGTGTTCAAACCCTTGCCCAGAGTGGGCTGAAATGGGCGCCGGCCTCCCTGTGACACTAATTAGGATTAAGAGGTTTAGAAAATGAACAAATGAATGAAGGTTATGCCTGTCCAGATATTTCCTGTCTTAATATTGAGGTTTACTATATAATACATATAGATATATACATGAGCCTTAAATATACATATACATGAGCCTTAAAAATCATACTTAAATAATATGCAAATTATGTATTTGTTACTGAGATAGTCTTGTGAAATTATATGACATTCCTCAGGATTTTTAGGTAGTAGTTCAAAAGTCTCATTCTGCCCAAAGAGGATACATAGAAACCCAAAAATAACAAAATAGCTTTATTTGAATTAAATGTAATTTTTTCCATAAGGGTGTGTGATAAAGTCTTAGATTGTGTAATGCTTCCAAATGGTGAGTTTAGATACCTCTGCTCTCCTGCGTAGTTCTGTCTTCAAGAAGCATCCAAGACAGAAGGCGACCGCTCCACCTAAAGTGGCCAGCCAGGAGATCATCCACAAACTCTGAGCTAGCTTCACCCTTTTTTCAAAGGGAAACTTCATTTTCGCCCACACCATGATGGCAGCAGAAAAGGGTTACACCACAGGAATGCAAAGAAGATCTCTGGCTCTGAAGATGGAGAAGAAACTAAACGGTTTGATGGATTTAATGACAATTTTTTTAGACTTTGCTAAGAAAAATGCTATCGCAATCCAAAATCCAAGGTTAAATCCTGTGTCTTGGTATGTGAAAAGGAATTTTCTCCAGTTCAGATCTGGCTTTCTGTTGGCCAAGGTGGTAGCGTCCTTTGTGGTGGTCGGTCAGCGTTTTGATGTAGTGATCCCTCCCACCGGCGAGGTGCTAAACTCTTGATATCAACTCAATTGAAAGATTGGTATATTTGCCCCTCAGAGCCCATGCTAGGGTGAGAGACCCACTAGATATGGCTAAAGCTGGATATCTGGGGCATCTTACCTGTAATCCTTTACCTATCCTATTATGACGGCCCTCTCCAATGGACTATAGAAGTGTCTGCTCAGCACAGATTGAGACAGATTGCTACTTGGCATGAACAGATGCAGTGAGGTAGCCATAACATAATGTTATGGAACAAAATAGTGATTCTGCAAAATAAATAAATCAATAAATAGCCATGGCAATTTTACTGAATAAATATGTGTTTGTTGAGTGTATTGTGAGAATAGTAAATCTTGGCTACACAAATCCCATAATCCCTTCCAAATTTTTGTGTCTTTCTTTTTCTTTCCAAAAAATTTAGTATCAGTCAAATATAACTTTCTGTGGAAAAATATTGATCCAGAAATAATAATTGTGGGCAGCACGCTGGTGTAGTGGTTAGCACATCCACCTCACAGCAAGAAGGTCCTGGGTTCGAGCCCCATACCCAGCAAGGGTATTTCTGTATTCTGAGTTTGTGTGTTTTCTCCATGCAATTTTTTTATTTTATTGAATTTTAACAGTGGAATATTTATTCCTTGATTCATTTTCTAAGACGCCTAATCCTAATTAGGGTCGAGGGTAGGCTGGAGCCCATCTCAGCTGACCCTGGGCAAAGGCAGGGTACACCCTGGAAAGCTTGCCAGACCATTGCAGATCCATCATGCACACAGCCACTCACACTCACACACATCTAGGGGCGATTTGGAGCAGCCAGCTAGTCTAATGTGCATGTTTTTGGACTGTGGGAGGAGACCGGAGTACCCAGAGGAAACCCACACAAGCATGGAGAGAACATGCAAACTCAGAACACAGAAACTCCTGAGCCCGGGAATTGAACCCAGGCCTTCTTACTGTGAGACAGACATGCTGACCACTGTATGTTAAGATGTACACAGAATACAAAACAGTATCAAGGAATAAATTATATTGTGTAATAATAATAATAACAACAACAACAACAAAAAGTAATAATAATTTCTAAATTTTTAAAATAATAATACTTAAGCAATAATAATATAGTTATTATATTAACAAATGTTGATTGTCCTTGTGCAATGACAATAAAAAATCTAATCTAATCTAATACATGAATATGAAATGGCTTGGAAATGAGAGAGGGTTTGATGAGAATGTGCAGACTGGTTCCAGCTGACAGGAAAGCTGCATGTTAGGTTTTACCTTTTTGATTTAGTGTGCACTGAATATCAAGAGAAAAAAAAAATATCCCTTGCATTCGGTTTTAGATTCCTCTCCCCAGCTACCTCTACTCATAGATAACCATTTCCTAATTCCGGCCTGGGACAGAAACACACCGAGCCAACACACAAGCATTGCTTAGCATTTCTCCGGTTTATTTTACAACTTCCAGGAGTTTTATACATGGTCACTGGGGTAAGGCAACACGTGACGGGTCATTTCAAAGCAAGCGCTATATGCAGTTCACATAGAATAGGCCAGTTAGAGTTATCTGCAGAGGTGTAGCTAGTTACAATACGTTCATCTGCACAGGCCTGTTCTTTTTCATTGCTATGCTTGAGCCACTGTTAACAAAAAGCATAAAAGAAGAGAAATAGAAGAAAACAAGTAATGTGTGCTCAATTTTACCTAAGGATACAGTAACTTACAATGAATGACCAACCTTGACAACCATGAAGAGCAGAAAAGCATCTTAGAATGCACAGTATATTAAGCCTTGAGGTGGATGAGCTACAACAGGAGACACTCCATTCCTTTTTGCCATGAACAATACTCTAAGG
The DNA here is from genome assembly GCA_028564935.1 of Neosilurus hyrtlii. Classification (NCBI taxonomy): domain Eukaryota; kingdom Metazoa; phylum Chordata; class Actinopteri; order Siluriformes; family Plotosidae; genus Neosilurus; species Neosilurus hyrtlii. The sequence continues at coordinate 4,766,800 of JAOUQZ010000029.1, read as the reverse complement.
CAACAGTGTGCACAGCTTTACTATATATTATATACATTACTAATCAAGGATAATAGAGATAATGTCACTGCTTTTAAGGTGAATTTAACACAGATTGAGGAATCACACTGACATACAAATATACATTTGAATTTTATAAACCAGTGTTAATTTGACATTGAAAGAAATTACTAAATTGAGAAAATAATACTACATGTATGATGTAATGTAAGAAAGAAAAATGCTTATTAAGAATGCAACCAAATCAACAAACTTTTCAATACATGTGACCTGTGCTAGTTAAAGAGTCGGGAGGAGCACAGGCGAACTATGAAGCTCAAAGAGGGAAACATGAGTTTTTCCACAAAAACAAGCCCATTACATTTTCTGAAGACATGGGTTTTAAGTTTATGTGTACCAAGTTTGCCGTGATTACCAGGAAAAAATGTGGCTGCTATGTGGTTTTGTTACATGACATGAACCCATGCTAACCACGCTCTACCACAGTTTTGAAAATTTACACATTGTGACTCATTTTGCCTGCACAGGTCTTATTTGATTTTTTAAATACTAATAACTACATAATACCTAAAAAAAATACCTTTCATTCATTCATCAACTTAAAATTATATTCTAGCTGGGTAAAGACATCCGCTGGGTAAAGACCCCCACTTAGTGTGTGTGTGTGTGTGTGTGTGTGTGTGTGTGCGCACACGTGGTAAAGAGGGCTTTCTAACAGGAATCATGCCTATAATACCCAAGTGAAATCAAAGTGCCACACTTCTGTTTGATGTTACTTTTAGAAGTTATCAAAGGATACTCCTCATGGGGCTTCCAGTCACCCGTGGACATATCTTTGATTGGGAATAGAAGAATTTGCTCACAACATTACTCAATGAATGGTCAGAGTTTTATGAAAGTTTAAGCAAATGTGGGTCTTGCACCAGCAGAGAACTGATTAAATTTTGCGCATGATCCGGATCTGGATCTAGGATGGTATAAATGCTATTTTAACGTTGCACTATATGGTAAGGAGGTGGGAATCACCCAGAATGTGCCAGGAGAAAAAAATACAGAGCTAAAATAATTTCAAAACAGGCCACAAGGGGGCTCCATAGTTCCACATAATCTCCCATTATAACTGATGTAAAGGTGAAATTGCACTACTTTGGTGAAGATCTGTACATTAGGTCTGTATATAAGGGGAATAGGTAAACTTACTATAACATATAGTTTTTCACCATCTCAACTGACGATTCCACACCACACCACTAGAGGTCCAAATCACCAAAATACTAGCCCACTTCCTATTTTTCCTAGAATACCTGTTTGTAATCACTTCCTCATTCAGTAATGCTATAAAGATGCCTGCTGTCCAAATAGACTCTACAATGTCTTGCCATTATTGTGGGATGACCCCTGTAATGGGCAGATCACTTACCTCCCTGGGACATCCCATGCACTGAGCTTTAAGCACTGCTTCTGGTTCACGTTTCTTTCACATTTCAAAATATTGTTGCCTATATTATAGGGATCCTTATTATAAGGATAACATTAACATCTCATTCACAAACCACCTTATATTATACTGTGGATATTCGATTCAACGGTCATAAATTTATTTAAAAATTACTTTGTTAAAGGACCCTATATAAACCATTTATAGATTTACTATTCACTTCTAGACCACTTCTATTCTCATTCCCATCCACATTTGCTCTATGCTTAGGGACATTAATAATTATTAGGTTAATATGTTAAGTTTCATAGTTTTGTCTTGTCTCTATCTTGTATGAAGTGGTTGAGCATCTTCTGAGCTGACTCCAGATTAGCCATTGACTCTGAGCCACTGCTTCCTGCTTCTTTCTCTCCATCTTTCGTGTGTTGCTCATTTGTCTTCTTCCAGGCATGAGAATGTTCATCTTCAGTGCAATCTTCACCAGTGCCCTGTTGTCGATGGTGGAAGTCCATCATACCTTTGGTGCATTTTATCTGGCCATGATGGTCAATCCACTGCAAATTGGTCGAGTTGATGCCCTCCAAGCTACCAGACAAGATACGAATAGGAGAGCCTAGTTGGCATCCAATGTAATTATTGTAATCTTCATGTACAGGGCCAGCCAGATTCTGTTTCATGCTGGCCACAGGTGCTGGTAAGGTATCAGGGTGTACGCTGAACTGAAGGTGAGGTATCTGTAGGCCCTGGCAGAGGATCATCTCTTCCCCTCCTGATTCACTCTCTGTATCTCCATCTCCTCTTCGGTACTGATCCGACTTCACCCAACAACACTGCTCCTGCTGCCATGATGACAAGCCTGAACAACCATAATGACCTCTCTTTAAACTACTTGAGGCATATTGCTTTGCCTCCCCGCCCATTTCTGACCAATCAGATTCATCTTCTTCTGCCACTGGACCCAATGATTGCTCATCTTCATCTACTGAAACCTTATTGTAATGATCGCTGTCCATAAATTGAAATGGAGGAGGTGCAAGTGATGTCTTGAATGGCTTGATGGGGTCATCTGACTTAAAGTGCTTTACAAGGGCTTCCTGGAGCATTGATGACACCTGAGAGAAACATAAGAGGAAAGAGAGATAATTCCACCCTAGAACATATCAGTCAATATTATAAAATACTTTTTTATGACAAGAGTGCCCAATGTTATTCAGAAAGGGGTGGTGTGGGTGCAAGTTTTCATTCCAACCAGGCGGAAGCCACACCTGAAAGCCAAGATTAACTGAATAAATAGGTTGAGTTAGGCGTGGCACCGGCTTGACTGGAAGGAAAACGTGCAAACACACTGGCCTTTTGTGGAAAGCATTGGACACCATTATCAGAGACCATCTTCATTATATGTAATCGTGCCCCATGTGGTAAGAAGTTGGATTTCACCAAGAGGTAATGGTAGCCAGCCAGAAAATTCTATCTAGCTAGAAGTTAAAAGACAAGCAGATTGGATACCAAAAGCAGATAACATAACATTGCATTAAAAAAAAAAAACAATAAACCCACAACTCTTTGCAGTGTCTTTTAGGTAGATTGCACACTGACTACGATGCAGGGTGGCAGGGTGGCACAATCGTTAGCATGTCTGCCTCACAGCAAGAAGGTCCTGGGTTCAGATCCCAGGCTCGGAGATTTCTGTGTGGAGTTTGCATGTTCTCCCTGTGTTTGTGTGGGTTTCTTCCACGTACTACGGTTTCCTCCCACAGTCTGAAAACATGCACATTATGCCTAATTGCCCCTAGGTGTGAGTGTGAATGGTTGTGTATGTGTGTTGCCCTGTGATGGTCTGGTGAGCTGTTCAGGGTGTACCTCTTCTTGCCCACTGTTGACTGAGATCTCCACACGGAAGCTCAGCACTCGATCCTAGGACCTTCTTGCTGTGAGGTGGACGTGCCAATCACTACGCCTCTGTGTGAATATGATGTTGATTGATCATATGAGAAATCCATACGCAGGAACAGGTGCAATAAAGCACACATGCTAATCTGACTGCTGACCTGCTACATTTATCTATATATATGCTATATTTATCTCATTTTCTGAACCGCTTAATCCTAATTAGGGTCGCGGGGAGGCTAGCGCACATCTCAGCCGACTCCGGGCGAGGGCAGAGTACACCTGGACAGCTCGCCAGGCCATCGCAGGGCAGAAACACGCTGACGGCTATGCAGCTACTCTTGACGAAAATCAGCA
>JAOUQZ010000029.1:4739635-4763018 GCA_028564935.1 Neosilurus hyrtlii | reverse complement strand
TTTTTTATTTTTCTATCTGTAAGGCAGTTCTAAAAAAAAAAAAAAAAAAAAAAAAAAACAGTAAGAACAAATAAGCTGTGTTTATATACGCCTCCATAATTTCCCCTTCTATTCAGACTGTGATGTTCAAAACAATATCTAACATCTTCCTGTCATCCAGCTCTCACATTAATTGTCTCCAGGCTCTGAATGGTTGTCTTGGCAGCTGACAGCTGTTTTGTCAGTTCTAAGATCCGCTGGTTCAGTTTCTCACGATCAGCAGCCATATGTTCGTCCTCAGAAAGACGAGAGGAAAAGTGAAATGAACAAAAACAGTGAATAAAGGACTTTTAAAACAGCTTTGATTATGTAATTCAAAGGAGAGAAAGAGAATAAACATGTTCATTCAAGGTCAAGGTCAGTGCAATGGACTGGTGACTTGTGGCTTTGAAAAAAATTAACTGACATTATAAAAAGTGTCTTGATATCTTCACCTCAAAAAGAAAGTTCATTCCTATTTTAAAAGAAATGATGTGTCATACCATACAGTGCCTTTCATCCTCCTGGAAATCATCACTCTGATGAATGGCGGAATAATTAGCCTGGAGTCTGAAAAAGATAAAAATAAGCATAAGTCAACTGAGCAGATAGCTCGTCAGATGAGACGTCCTGGCTTTACTAATTTCATAACCGTTTAATCCTACTAGGGTCGAGGTGAGTCTAGAGCCCATACACACTATTTATAATCACATTCACACCTGGGGCAATTTGGGAATAAGAGTACCCTGAGGAAACCCATGCAAGCACAGGAGAACATACCAAGTCCAAACAGAAATATTTTCACCTCTAACTCAAACCCAGGACTTTCTTGTGGTGAGGAGGACCTGCAAACCACTGCGGCACATTGCCGCCCTTCCTCATAACGTGCCATAATGGTTTGACACTGAGCAGTCCATCGGAGGGCACAACCATTCACACTCACATTTACACCTACAGGCAATTTGGAACAAACAATTAGCCTAATGTGCATGTCTTTGCACTGAGGGAGGAGATTGGAGTACCCAGACAAAACCCACGAAAGCACTGAGAGAACATGAAAACTCCAAGGACATGAAGACTTGACCTACGAACTACGCCATCATGCCGCCCAACATAAAATAATTTATATATTAAGTAAAGTTGCCCTGACCTTGTGAACTTGTCCATCATGCTGCTTAGTTCCACACGAGTCCTCTGTAGCTCTGATTCCAGCTGATGATGCTCGGTAATAAATTCCGCTCCTAAGCACTCCATACGTGCCACTGTTTGTCGCAAAGTGTTATGTAGGTCTTCATTCTGCTCCTGTAGCATCCTGGGTGGTAATGAATAACAGATAATGGATAAGTGTAATGGAACCAGGGAGGTCATGCATAGTTAGATAAAAACATTTTAATATAAGGATATAATGAGGTGTTTAAGAGAGATGAGGGTATTGGGGTGTTTTTTTCTCTGTGAGCACTGTGTGGAGTATTATGCTATATATGATATAGTAGATGTATACATTACAGGTAAACTTACATGATTCTCTCATATTCAGAGCCTTTTTCCTGCATAAAATCAAAAGGAAAATTCATTTCAAAAGCTATATATGATAATTAGTGAAAAATTATCATTTATTTTACATAATTTATATATAATTATAGGTAATTATTATGTATAATTTATTAATTGTATGATTTATTTTTAGTATAGCCATGTTAAATATTTTAGCATAGTATATACAACCATTTCACAATTACATTATTCGGTTTCTTTAACAAATACAGATTGGCCCAAAAAAGTCCCACATTTCAAAGATAAATTTAGAAAAATGTGAAAGACAATCAATATTAAAACTTTGAGCAGTTTGCACACATAAAACTTCATTCAACACAGGTTTGTTAGTCATTATTTGCACACATAAAACTTAGTGACTCAGGAGAGGTGGTTCTACAGTCTGTTGGTAGCCCAATCCTAACTTGAACACCTTGAGTTGAAGAACTCAATCGAAAGTGCCGATCAGGTGATCTCATTGTGTGGTGATGTTAGTTGGCAGGCCAATTCCCCTGACCTTGTCCTTGTGATTTTGTTCTGTGGGCTACCATAAAACATAAGTATATACTCATCAAGCCCAAAATCTTGAAGCCCTAAAGGTTGCCATGTCTTGCTATAGCAGGAGATAACCACTGTTCCACCAAACATGCACTGTCAAGCCATGGCAGCCTTCAGAAATAACCTCCAGGCATGTATAGACAATGACGGCCACCATTTGAAGGATTTTATCTTTAAAACATGATGAGAACAAACTGTATTGAATGAACTTTAATTTGTGCAAATAATAATTTAATAACCTTTCACTTCTTTTTTTATTTACTTTGAAATGTGGGTGGTTTCATTGAGTCACGCTGTACAAAATAGAATTGAGTGGTATACAGAACGTCTTACTTTGACAGTCAAGGCTGTTTCTTTGTAGGCCACTGACTGGTCATCATGGTTAATAGGACTTCCGGTGTTTCTGGAAGAATCTGACTTGCTAGAACAAGGGGAAGTGGCCTTCTCACCAACTGGAGAGTGGCGAAGAGGATTGGGGTCATCACCATAATGGTGATGGTGAGAATCTGGACAATGATACTTTAATAGTGATTTAACATCTGAATGATGCGGAGTTTTCACTTGGGAATGGTGGTAAGATTTACAATGGGAATGGTGATAGGATTCTTCATGGTCATGATGATGGAAGGATTTTGGACCACCATACTGAAGATGCAGCTCAGAATGAGAACTATGATGGAGAGATTTGGGATTAGAATTATGATGGGGCTCTGGATGTTTAGGGTTACTATGATGATAATGAGACTCCATATGGGAAAGCATTTTGTGACAATCACGGGGAGAAGCCTTACGAAATTTGGAATCGGAATACTGGTGTGTTTTGGAATGTTCAGGATGATGTTGAGGTTCGGTATGCATATGGGGGTAGGGGAATTCTAAACGGGAATGGTTATGAAATTCTTGGTGTCGGTGAGAATGATGATGAATTTGGTCACTGTGGTGGTGCAAATCTTTGTGGCACTCTGGACTCTTTAGTGAATGCTGGAGATCAGACTCTTTGTTGGGTTGAAGTTTGGGTTCAGAATGATAATGGGGGTACTGGAGATGATCAGGGCAGTGATAAGATTCAGAATGTGAACTACTGCAGGAATTTGGATGCAAATACTGATGGTGCCCTACAGAGTGAGATGAATTGTGAAGATGGTGTTGAGTATAATGACCTCCGGGATTTTGGTTATGTTGGTTGAGTGTTGAAGTTTTTGGATCCCCAGAATGAGAATGGCAGTGATCATTAAATTGGTGGTCTAAATAGGAAGAGCATTGTTGATGTCGGTCTGCGTGAGGACCTTTAGATTGTTTGCCAGATTCTTGATTAGTGGGACTCTTCGGGCCACCATCAGAATGGATGTGAACATTTGGATAAGAGTGATGATGATGGTCATCAGAAGGGTGATGGGAATGATGATGATGAATGTCAGGATAAGAGGAATGATGCTGGCCCTGAATTTGGTGAGACGAGGAATCATGATGCAAATGATGATCAAGTTCAGAAGAAGAGTCATGTGAGTTGTTATAATAGGGGGAAGTAAGGGGACAAGTATGGTACTGGTGAGCATCTTTGTTGGTGGAATGATGATGAGGATGAAAAGGTTCAGCATGAAAGGATTGGCACTGAATATCTGGAAGGGACGAATGATGTGATCCAGAATAAGAATCACAATAATCAGGTTCTAAATGGGAACGGAGTCCATGAGGTTTTGAGGGCAAAGTATTATAATGTGGAGGTGGATTTTTGTGCTCTTGGGGTAGGTAGTGTAATGAAGAATACGAATGACATTGTGTGGTTGAGCATCTCTGGTCATCGCAATGGTGGGGTTGAGATACAGAAGGGGATGAGATTCTGTGATCACCATCATTATGACTGTAGTGGCAAGATGAAGAAGGAGAAAGGTGAAGAGATTCGGAATGGGAATTATCATAGTTTTTTGAGCTTAAAGAATATCGATGTGAGGATGGGTGTTGGTGATCACCATCAATATGGTGGTGTTGGTGTGAAGGAGAAGGTGAATGGGAATAACCTTGAGTTTTTAAATGTGGAACGTTATTTCCTGGGATTGAGTGTCTTTGGTTACCATGATGGTGGTGAGATTCCAACTGAGGATGATGGTCAGTTTCAGCGCATAGAGAATGTTGATGGGAGGGTGCCGTGTGGTCATCACCATGATGATGGTTATGAGCTTGTGAATGAAAATGGTGGTGATGGGGCGTTTCTGAATGTGGAACATGACGCTTTGTTTTTTGGTGATGGTGATGAGATTCCAAATGGGAATGATGACTTTCAGTATGCAAGAAGGTATGATCTGGGCTTTGGTGTGATTTGGGAGGGTATGCCGATGAACTATGATGATCACCTCCATGATTGGAGTGATCCTGATTGTAATGGTCATGGAGGGTTGGTGAAGTAGCGTGAGATTTCTGTGTGTTTCGTTTAGTATCCATGGCAGTCGCATTTGTTAAATGAATACTATACTGAGGTTGATGCTTTTTGCCTGCCTTATGGCCATGTTCTGATCTTGCCAGATGGCTTTTAGATGATCTAGTTTTATTGGTAATGTGGCTGTTCGCACTATGCTGAGGATGCTTGGGATTCCTATGTGTGGTTTTAGACTGGTGATGATGATGATGATGAAGATGATGACGATGGTGTTTTATTGAATTAGAAGTCTTGTCAGAATGGTAAGGTTGACCAGACTTCTTATTTGCAGAGGAATTCTTTCTGATGTGGGATGGAGCAACAGATGACATAGAGTTTGTACTTCCAGATTGTCTGGAAGAATGTTTTGGTCTCTTGGGTCCTTTGCCTTCTGAATCTTGAGACTTGCAAGGGCTTATAGCCTTGTGGGCATCCGTTACCCCAAGAGTCTGTAGCCTGGAGGGACTTATTACCTGCCTGGTGATCTCATTTAGAAAGGCAGAAAACTTCATTTTTTCCTTCATAATGTTCTTTCTTGCTTCTTCTTTCTTCCTCTCAATTTCTTCTCCATTTATTTCTCCTCCTGCAGATTGTTTATTCTGCACTGGTAGCACCTCCATTGACTTTGCCCTTCGAAAAATTTCCATCTGACACTTTTCCTTTTTCTGGGTACTTTTTATAAATGACAGGTGGGATGACTCTTGAGGCTTGGTAGTGTGTTTATCCTTTTTCTTCAAAGAGATGAACTTTTTCATGCTTGCAGACTTGTTAGCATTGCCATCCTTATTCAGCAAGGGCATGGTGTCTTCTTCATCTTCCTGAAATGCTCCCCTTTGTCTGGAAATGTCACTACAGGACCAAGAATGCTGTGCACTGGGAACACATTTCTTGTAATTAGAAGCAAATTTGGCATTTTCCAGACTGCTTGCAGAAGACCAAGAAGATGAGCTCGATGAAGATGATGAGAAAGAGGAAGAACTTGGAGAGGAAGAGGATGAAGAATTAGAAGAAGAGGAGGCAGTAGTGGAGGTTGAGGAAGACTTTGAGTCTGAAGATGTCGAAGATGAGGTTGAGGTTGAGCAGGAAGAGCATAAGGAAGAACCAGCAGATGAGGCATTTGATGTTGGGGGATGGGACTTCTTATTGCTTCTGTGGTGTTTTTTACACTGTGTATGATGGTGATGGAGGTGGGGATTGTGGTGAAGACGGATATCAGCTTGCTCATGGGTATCATTACTATGTTGATGATCAATATTACTGCGCTCTGGTGCATTATGGCTGTGAATAACCAAAACAATCAAAAAAATTATTAAAAAAAAAAAACAGTCTCATATTCATATTATATATTACGTGTGTAACGAAAGTGTATCTTCCATCAGATACACTGCCCAGCCAAAAAAAGTCATGTACTCTAATATTTTGTTGGACCACCTATAGCCTTAATTACTGCATGTAATCACCATGGCATTATTGCTTCATCTGGTCAGGTCAAGGCTCAGCAACATATTGTGACAATAAAATGAAGTCAGCTGACGACCTGAATATACTGAATGACCAGGCTATCCCATCAGTAGACTTTTTCCTCGCTTATTGCTCGGATATAAAATTCAGGCTCAAATAGTGAAAGAGTGGTTGAGAGAGCATGAGAAATCATTTTCAGACAAGACCGATCACCACAGAGTCCTGACTTTAACTTTATAAAGTGGTTTGATTTTCCTGTAGTCAATTCAATGTCGCTGTGGAACCCAACTCTGGATGGAAAAAGTGTTGTGATGTTGATAAAGTTTGTCAAAACAATGCCATGGTGGGTGTGCACTTTAATCTAGGGTAAAGGCAGTCCAACAAATAAGAGTGCTCATTTTTTTTTTTGGCTAAGCCTATCCGAGAATATACCCTATACAGACCATCAAAGCATCAAGATTGCCTTCTACACCATTATGAAATTCATCTCCTTGTACATTTATGGCATTTAGCAGACGCCCTTATCCAGAGCAACTTATATTTTATTTATACAACTGAGCAGTTGAGGGTTAAGAACCTTGCTTAAGGGCCCAGCAGTGGCAGATTGGGTTAGGGTTAGGGCTAGGACTTTTGGAACTTGAACCCTCAACCTTCTGTTTGGTAACCCAGAGCTTTAACCATTAAGCCACCACTTCCCCCACTTACTGTACATTTGTCATATCATGCAACCATTTGCCGTCTAAGCCCTATAAACTAGACAAAGAACTTCATACCTCTCAGACAGATGGGATCCACGGCAATGTTGCTGTTGGTGCTGACTTGATTTATGATGCTGATGTTTTTGCAAATTGGCCATTGTTCCTTCTGTTCTCTGAGTGAGGCTGTGTCTCACATTCTGACAGTTCCTCCCACTGTCAGTCCTTTAATTCTTAATCAACTTATTTGGCAAGAAGGTGTTAAATTTTCTAGTCCTGGCTGTAAGGCAAACAATAGGTTTATAACGGTTAATTTACTCATTCTAATATGCTGTGGTTTCAGCATTAACAGCTAATTCACAGTGACCAATTTACATTATTTATAGCAATTAATCTCTAAATGGAGATATTTATTTATTTAATCCTACCAGGAGTCCTACAGCTAAGCCTTTCAAGGATATCCCTTTCATAACCAATCATAATATCATCATGTATTATCATCTGATATCAATCCACCGGTCTACCTGTGGAATGTTCCAAACAGGGTTCTTTTGTTTTTTAACATTCCACAACTTTCCCAAACTTCTGGTGCCCTGTCAGGATTTTTTTTTCCGAAAATGTTGCAGGCATCAAATTCAGAATGAGTGTATGCTTACAAACATCAATTAAGTTGATCAGTTTGAACATTAAATAGCTTGTCTTTGTATAGCACTCAACTGATTATATGATGAAAAAGATTTCTCAACCATTGCATTTTATTTACATTTTACACAGCATACCACCATTTATAGAATAAGGGTAATACGAGTAATAGAAGAAAACCATTGAACTGCATACAGAATATCGTACTGGGGTGAAAAAGCAATACACTTACCTCAACCATGCAGAGTGGTAGAATATATATATATATAAGAATCACAATTCAATCCATCACGCTGAGCTAATCCTGACAATTGAGGTTCATGATGAGTGAGAAAATCCATCTATCATCACAACTTTTCTATCAGCACTAATCTTTACCCCGCCCCTTCTCTTTCCTGTTTGTGATTTGTCAATATAAGCTCATGCCAATGTCAATAATTCATGCTTGACCTAACCAACTGCCCCCGGGCAAAATCGAGCAGCTTTAACAACACTACATGAGTCATACATTGAACGGAAACGATACGGTATGACTATTATATGAATGTGTATGTGAAGTATCTATGTACAGAGATGTAATAAGTCATATTTGTATTTATTTCCGCTTATTTGTTGTGGGTGTTGGATAACAGTGATGACCGAGTGTTACTGGTTTGGTCAGTATTGACTTTCAGCTGTAAGCCAAGAGGATGTTGAATTATACTGTAGATGGAATCATTGGGGATCAATTTAAATTACAGCAATGACACAATGCATTTTTGTCAACAAATATGTACTCATCTGTGACTGTTTCACCACAAACAAAAATTCAAATTAATTTAAATGTATGTGTATGTACTTGCAAGGAAATGATTGGTTCTAGTAAATCCCCTTTATAGTCTTTCATTATTATGAGTATTTGTGTCATTGTCTAATATTCCTTAATATTATTTTGATTCCTAACACTTACTCACTCGTTACTTGTTTCCCGAACCGCTTAATCCTTCTTATTAGGGTTGGAGGGGAGGCCGGTGCCTAGCTATCTCAGGAGACACTGGGGGATGGCCCACCCACACCTAGGGGCAATTTGAAACAGACAATTAGCCTAATGTTTTTGGACTGTGGGAGGAAACCAGCGTGCCCAGAGGAAGCCCACACAAGCACAGCGAAAACATGCAAACCCCACACAAAAATGCCCGAGCCCAGGACACGAACCCAGGACCTTCTTGCTTTGAAACAGACGTACTAAACATTATACATGCAATTACATACAATGGCACTTAAGCCAATATGCCACTAATTCCCAATACATAAATTATTGAAATTATTAATATTTGCTGGCGCCAGTTTAACTATGTGGATTTGACGTCCCAATAACTGAAAACATTTGAATGAATTATCAGTCACTGAATGTACAATGTGCCGACTAAATTCCACTGAACACACAAAGTTAGGGTAAAATATATCTCCTCAGTGGAGGTCCTTAGTAATAAATGGTAATATTAATATATTGTTTAGTGTTGAGATTGAAATAAAATTTTTTTGAAATAAGATAGTATTTTATTTATTTACTTATTTATCTATCTATCTATCTATCTATCTATTTATTCATTTGTAGTTCAAGGCTGACATAGCAAAGATATACAGTGCATAATTAATACTTGTAGGACATTTCAGAGTGGATTATTTTCAATCTATAATTAAGAATCTGTATAAAAACAAATGCTCCCATTCCACCTAAGGCGAGTTGTACTGATATTGGTTTCTCAGCTTCCGTTTCCCTTTTAGTCCCCTACAAACCGATCAATGGTTGACCCTGTAACACAGCACGTCCTCCACGCATCATCAATGACAGTAGATCAGTGATTTTACCCTCCAGCAAAGACAATGGAAGGACATAAAGCAAGCTGCAGCATGTCCTTATCAGTTTTTATTTTGTTATATATCTATAGTAAGGACATTTCTTTGCTGGACAGTCGACTTAAAGTCTGGTTACTTCAACTCACAAGAGAAAACTTAAACAAACCTCACTTTAATATCTTTTAGGTAAAATTTGCTTGGATAAATTTATTGGTTGTACTGGAGTATACAGGAATGTTATAGTGATATACCCCCATACCATTATATCACCCCATCCTACAACAGCTTCACTGGCTCCCAGTGCAGCAAAGAAGTGTATTCAAACTCCTTTACACCTTCAAATCCACCCACCTTACCTTTCCATATTTATTCGACCTCCTTCACATCGCCACTCCAGCCCGTTCCCTCAGATCCTCCGCTTCCTTCATCCATCTCACTGTGCCTTCTGCCCACCTCAGCACCATGGGGAGCAGAGCTTACAGCCTCCCTGCTGCCCAGCTCTGAAATGTTCTGCCATCAGACAACCAAAATAATGACCCTCTACCCACCTTCATATCCAGACTCAAAACCCAACCAGTTCAAGATCGCTTTGAGTGTCTGGAATATATATTTTCTTTACTATAACAACAAATCTATCACCAGTCAAAAGTGTGTGTGTGTGTGTGTGTGTGTGTGTGTGTATATATATATATATAGCTTGATAATTTTTCTACTACTACTGGGTATAAAGACTTTGGATGCTCTAATTTCATGATGAAATAACTACGTGCATTTTTTTTTTGCCTTATTACCTTTTAACTTTATTAGAAACATCTATATTTGTGCTCATTCGTTCAATACTTCCAATCAGCAGGTCATGTGGGAACACCATAATGCATAAGCATTATTTAGATACAACAAATTTTATACAGAACAGTGCGCAAAACGAAACATCCTCCAGTGAGATGTTGTTCTGTACATGGAAACACACAAATCTTGTGGATGAAAGAGGTCAGAGAGCACTCGAATGACTTCATAGTTACAGGAAGCCTATGGTAATGCAATGTACAGCTCTAATTATGAGCACAACTACATTTAGGTTCCCTGTTATATACTAACCTGCAATTTTTTTAATTTCCAGTTTATTCCTGTTAATTTCAGTGGAAGGTTTTTCCTGGAATTTTGCAACCTTACTTAAGGTTTTCATTGAACTCAGCCTCTTAAATAAAATATATTTATTATTATTTTTTTTAATTTCAGGCTTTTAATTTGGAGCTGCTAATTATAGCCATAATTGTCCTGTATGCTTTGAAATTATTCAGCCACAATCGAAATGCTGTTATTCTGCTGGATGGTTTAGTTGGAACACAAATACAACATTAGGAACCGGGAGAACTTTTCAAAATAAATCAACCATATATTTAAATTTCACTACCATAATCACATGAAGAAACAGAAATAGCACTTGTACAGAATCGAACAACATACCGAAAAATAAAACAAAAATGAACGTGAAAACCGAGTAGCACTTCATGTCTGTTTATAAATCCGCAGATATAAAGACAAATAAACGCAAATTTTGAATCTAGGCTGAGTAACTCTGCAGTCTGATCAACTCTATTGAAGTATAAAAGAAAGAAACAAACACTACAACACGTTACAGAGCAAAATGATCCTCAAACGTTATGGCGTGTTGCGTTTTCCCAGATCCGCTTGATCCGATCTCAGTTCTGAACTCATACACACACTGAAGCATCTTGTTCACTCTTCCCCGGGGTATGAAACGTCTCTGTGGCTGCTTCGGTGTGTCACTCCACCACCAGCTCAAAACACTCCGCCTCCTCAAACTCTGCATTCATCTTTGCAGCTAGAGAATCCAGTTCTGACAGCTAACAGAGGCAGAACAAAATCGAATCAAAACACATGGTTCCAATTTATTTTCATTCTACTGTGTGATGTTAACACCTTATTAAAAACACATCTGTCATGGGGTGAAGGTATATCAAGCAGAAAGAGAACTGTCAGTTTTCAAAAATAATGTTTAGGACACAGAAAAAATTGGCAAGTGTAAGGATCTCGGTGACTGTCAAGGTCAAAACTATAATGGCTAAATGAAAACTGGCCTCCAAATTCCATACCTGTGGGATCTGCTGGACAAACAAGTCCAAACCATGCAACTTACAGTAATTAAAGTCCGTTCCTTTAGAGACATTTTTGTGGCTTAAGTAAGACCTTATAAAAATATATAATATAGGCGGATGGTTTTATTGTTATGGCTAAACTGTGTTGATACTTGTTATGGTTGATGAGTGTGTATACACAGTATATACTGTCCACCTCAGACCTTTCCTCACCTGTATCTGTTGAACCCTCTTCCTCCGTGTGTTCTTCTTCACCAGGCAAATCCCAGGAATGTTCAAATCCGGCTCTGCAGTGTTAGCAATGCTGATGTCAGCTGCTGAGCGGTTTAAGGATCCGGTGCACATGGAGGAAGAGGCCCCTCTGGATACGTCGGCTTTGCGGATTACCTCTGGGGTCTGGAGCCTCTCGAACCCGAAAAGAGTCTCCCTGCGTGTGGGGGATGAGGCAGACTGAGGCTTGGGGCTCTCGAACGAGTGGTCACCTATGCTCAAGCGGCTGTATGAGCGCCGGACTTTGTTGGACCACACAGGGTCCTGCTCCAGTTGTCCTGAAGGAGGAGAGGGGGACACAGAGGCCTGGATGGGAGAAAGGATCATGGGTTTGGGTGTAGTTGTTACAGCTTGGCTTGGACTTGAGACCTTGGACCTTTTTCTCGATTCACTCGATATTCTCTTCTCCACATTTTCCTTATTAGGCTCAGATGAGGCCTGTAAAAAGTTTATAGAGTAAAAATTTATCATATATAGATATATATAATATTTATATCTGTTTTTACCATACTCACACATCAAACATATACATACATATACAGACACTCTCACCTGGGTTTTCCTTGGGACAATCTTCCTTACAGTGATGGATCGTTTGACTGGCACACATGGTGGCTTGGAGATAATACAGTAACATATATGAGGGTCCAAAAAGAGAATGGAGAATTTTCATACGCATAATCTGAACACCGAGAGACGTTTCTCACCTCAGTTTTAGGAGGCACATTTTCCTCATTCGCCGAAAGCCGTGTTGATCTCCTGCGTGGTGGGCTGCCTCCATCTGATTCTATAAAAATCACAAAATTGATTTATCTGAAAAGGATGAGAGTAGATGTGGCACGAAACACACGTAACTGGTGGGAAGGCTCTAAATATTCATAACAAGGGTAAGTGTTCCTTTTATAAAGTATTCACTGAGCCTCTCACTATTTTATTCTTCTGACTGTTTAAAAATAAAAAAATAAAGAAACTAGAAATGTGATTGTCACGAAATACCAGGTGAATCCGCCCCCATGGAGAACAGCAAACATAATATGGTGTAAATTTACTCACTTTGAACTCTGTGACCTTGAAAACTAGGTCAGGATAGCCTAGCTTTTACAAGGTTAAGGGGATGAACACAGGCATATCTGATATAAATAATTTCATTATAAATATTCATGACTTCTCACAGCTTAAATCTGCAGGTCAGGGGATTCTCCTGGACCACAGGAACAAACCTGTGCCTTACATAAAACTTAATGTGATCACATGGACAGTGTTAAGAGCTTTAGATAACTGATCACAAGGTTGTGGGTTCGAATCCTAGTGTTGCCTAGCTGCCAGTTTTGGGGAGTTCTTGAACAAAATGGTTATTTTTTTCTCTACCAAGTTAAATACAAGTCCCTTTTGAATAAAAGGATCGATTAAATCATGTAATAAATAATATTTGAGGGGGGAAATGACTATACAACCTCATGACAGACATTAAGAAGGATGTAAACTTTAGAGAGGACTCTGACAGCAATATTTAGTTGTTTATTTTTGCACCAGAACCAAAAACATCTGAACAGCAAGTAATAAGAAGTTAAAATCGGTAGATTTTATTGTTTTTGTCGTTGTTAATGAGCTGTATATCTGCGTTAGCATATAGGCTTAGCTTAGCGGCTTAGCTTAGCTCCATTAAAATGACAACAGTGTCTATTTGAGCTTGCTAACGAGATAGATTTGCTCAAAATATGAGGCAACTACCCACATTAGTTTACTTTCTGTCCTTTAAGTATCACAAAACTGGGAAATAACCGACTTACTTCTGTTCTGGTTGTTGGTTTTGTTTGCTTGTCCAGTGGAAGCTGCTCGCGGGGTTCTGTTGCTCATCTTGCAAAGCAAATTAATCCGTGTAGCTAAGGAGCTACTTTAACATTCACAAAAACGCGCGGATTATGACTTATACCCCTAAACGCCGATATTATAATAACAAATCGGATTATTTCGCAGTAAAATCACTGATAGTTAGCACTAATTCCTCTACAACACATTCAAACGCTGACAACATTTCAAAATTACCCGCCCTAACCAAAATGGCGGACCGTGGGGGAGGAGCTAAACCCCCCCCACCCCCCCCCCACACACACCCCCCCCACACACACATTATTTATTTATTCATTCATTCATTTATTTATTTATTTTTACTAATATATTTGAAATTAACCTCACAAGAATTAAACTGAATAAACAAGCACAGCAATTTTACTCTAGTGTAAATTTTTACACAAAAATCCAGTAAACTGAATAAATCTCTTTTTAACTGTAATTTTAGTTTTTAGCAGTGCTTTTTTTAATAAAAGGCAAAATTTTACATACTATTTTATAAGGAAAACTTTACTCGAGTAGATATAAAAAACTATCCCTTTTAGGTATTATATTTATTATTGTTATTATTATCATTATTATATTTTTTATTATATTTATTATTATCATTATTATTAGTAGTAGTAGTAGTAAAATCTATCCATGTACCTTTTTTTTCATTTTTAGCTAACTAATATTTTTAAAATAAAAGCATATTTTAATATGAGAAAGAAATATGAGTGAAATTTGTAATAATGTCAATTTAAAGCACACGACACAAGCAACGAGTACAAATATTTATACATTTTTTTTGTTCTCGACAGATGGCAGTGTTTTTTCACGGTTGACACGAAATTGTCAACACGTGACGTCATAATTGTGCGACAATCACGGAAAAGACGTGGCAAGGAAAAAAATTCTTTCCGGAAAGAAATGTTGCTGAGATATGAAGCTAAATAACTAAACTGGGACACTTTATATAGTAAAGAGAGGATTGAACTGTTGTGAATCTGTAAATTATCTGTAAGTAGGCGGGTTTTTTTCATCTTACTGGTTAAATAATGTCATAGAGAGCATTGAAAAGGGTCGTTTAAATAAATAGAGCTAAGCTAAACAGATAGCTACTACAGATAACTAGCAGAGCTGTGTGGTGTTATATCGCCACATCAGCTAAAGTTACTTGTTAGTGTCAGTATTAAAAGACAGGGACGTTTAAAGTTCCTGGAGATTTTCTAGCAGTCTGTCTATCTGAAAGCACTGAACAGTTGTACCTTCATGGGTGTGTTTGTACTGTACGCAGTTTGACAGACAGACAGACAGACAGACAGACAGACAGACCATGGGTCTGTGCAAATGCCCGAAGAGGAAGGTGACGAACCTGTTCTGCTTCGAGCACCGGGTCAACGTGTGTGAACACTGCCTGGTGTCCAATCACAACAAGGTTAGTCATCTGATTTCAACTAGATGTTTCCAGTGTTTCTCCTCAGCTCATCTGTAAACTACAAAAACAACTCCCTTCCACTGATTGTTGCTGGTTTGCTTCTGTCTGCAGTGTATTGTGCAGTCTTACCTGCAGTGGCTCCAGGACAGTGATTACAATCCGAACTGCAGTCTCTGTAATCAGCCTCTAATTTCCCAGGACACTGTGAGATTAGTGTGTTATGGTAAGTCACATAGGACGAACAATATGTCTCTAACTATATATTTACCACCAGGTCAAATATACAGCTTTACTGTATGTTAGACTGGGTGATATGGCTTAAAAAAATCTCAGATTTATTCAACCTACACTGATTTACCATTTAGATTTTTTAAAAAACAAGCACATTTCTTGAATTAAACCATTTTTGAGAACCCTGGGTGGCGTGCCTGGCCGGTGCAGACTTTACGCAGCTGAAGTTTATGTAGCTGAATTGAAATCTAAAAAAAATTGTAGTGTTAGCTAGTAATAAGGTGAACCCCAATTTTCATTTTACACATTGTCCTAGATCAAAAATTTGAATGAATATATCAATATAACCAATTTTTTATCCAGCTCTATTGCATGTACAAGGTGACCCCAAAAAAAGCCCTCCCACATTTCAAATGTATAGCAAAAAAAAGGTTAAAGATTATTCATTCATTTATTTTCTGAACCGCTTAATCCTAATTAGGGTCGAGGGGAGGCTGGCGTCCATCTCAGCCAACTCTGGGCGAGGGCAGAGTACACTCTGGACAGCTCGCCAGGCCATCTCAGTGCAGAAACACGCTGACGGCTATGCAGCTACTCTTGACGAAAATCAGCAATGGTTCTTTTACATGCCTCTCAACACAGACAGTGAGAGACATGGCCGGCATTTGATAACCCAGTTAGCTGCACTGGGGGGGTTAAAGATTATCAAATTATTATTTGCGCACGTAAAATTTCATTCAGTACAGTTTTGGGTTATCATTATTTGCATACATGAAACGTAAAGAGGCAGGAGTGGTGGTGCTGAGGTCTGTTAGTAGCCCAACCCCAACTTTAACACCTTAAGCTTGAAGAACTCGATGTGTGGTTTCAGCAAGATGGAGCTACAGCACACACAGCTCAAAGTAGTGTTGTGGTGGGTTGGCGGCTTGTTCCCCTGACCTCGCCCTTGTGATTTTTTTTTTCTGTGAGACGACCTTAAATCATGAGTGTATACTCATTGACTACAAACCCTTGAAGCCCTTAAAGTTGTTAGTCTGCAGGACGTCGCTGCTGTTTTAGCCGTTGAACCATGGCAGCCTTTAGAAATCACCTCCAAGCGTGTATAGACAATGACGGCCACCATTCGGAGGATGTGATCCTTAAAACATGTGAACAAACTGTATTGAATGAAGTTTCATGTACAAATCATAATTTAGTAATGTATAGCATTTTTTTTTTCACATTCCTTTAGAAGGTTTTATTGAGTCACCCTGTATATAATAAACACAGTAATGATGAAAACATGGTGTAAAGCTTTTTGGGGATTGTCCTTGCTGTTGATGTTTGTTTATTGTTTTTTAACAGTGATTGCGGATTGTACTAGCGCAGTATCGCCACTCTTTGGTCTAGAGTTCTCTGCCTTGGCATATACACTAATTCATGGTTAACATATATTTTTAGAAAAAGTACGCTGCTTTGTTTTGTTTATGTGTGTGTAATATGCTGTCCTTGCTGCATCCCCTTTATTACGGTGTCTAGACTTTTGTGTCAGACGGCTGCTGATTCCTTTTCTTTCCGTGTCAGATCTGTTCCACTGGTCCTGCCTGAATGAACTCACATCACGCCTTCCCCTGTATACGGCGCCGGCAGGTTATCAGTGCCCGACATGCCAGGGACCCGTTTTTCCTCCCACCAACCTCGCCAGCCCTGTGGCCGACACGCTGAGAACACAACTGTCCTCGGTAAACTGGGCACGAGCCGGACTGGGCCTTCCACTGGTGAGTAGTGCGGTGAGCTGAAATGTATTTATAGTATAGGTGCATAGAAAGGTCAGACTAAACTAAAATGTAAGTGAACAACACAATTATCACAAGACGTTTGTGTTCGTCGTCACTGATGCTGCTTGTAAATGAGTTTCTTATTAATTTTCAGGTGGAAGACCAGCCCGAGGTTGAAGAAAACACCTCACACGATGTTACTGATTATACAGACTGGACTTTTGATGGTGAGCCCAGCCTTCTTTTTATTTATTTATCTATTTATTTATTTAATAATTATCACCTCTAGTTCTGTGTAGCATATACTGGAGGTTCGGCTGTTCTTCCTGTGCCTTGTTCTGACTGCATATTAAGGTCCTGTTCCTTTGATCCCCAGCAACTTCTGCCGAATCGTCCATTTCTTCCCCGTCACTCTCTTATTCCCCAGAGCCAACAGTCACTCCGGTATGTTCCCATCAGGACTTGGGGCACAGCCACAGTGTACACAATAACGGAGGATTGGGGGTACAGGAGCACTCTGTCATTGACATGATCACAGCCACCGCACCAGACACCATCGTCATCAGCAAAGGTAGGAAAAGCTCTGTATTTATCTTAAATGGAAACCTGTCTGTCTGTCTACCTACCCACCTTTTTATCCATCTAGCTGTCTATCACTCTTTCTAGATGTCTATCCATCGATTTATTTCCCTGTCCATCTGTCTTGAGTGGAGCCCCACAGTTATGGAATATGACTAATGGCTGTCTTGTGCTGAACGTAGTTATATATGTGTGTGTGAACCGCATTCCTACTGATGAGTTGCTGTTGTTTTCTTCTCTCAGCATCATCACCTAGGAAGGTGTACGACACTCGAGAAGCAGGCCACACTTCTGTCTCCCAGATCGACTTTGATGACGATAAGTACCGGCGGAGGCCAGCACTCAGCTGGTTTGCACAGATCCTAAAGTGAGTTTCCTCTGAACTTCAGCTTTGCTTTGTTTTTAGGGGTACAAAAGCCCAGCAGTCCTGGGAACCTTGTTGTTTTTGCATTCTTCTGCTTTTTTTTATATCTTCAACTTTCTCCTTATTATTTTCCTGTAAATAAACGCATTGCACAGCACGACCTGCTGGGCATTTGGAAAAGTGATTTAGCACATGGGTACAGATCACCTTAGGATCCGTGCAGAATAGCATCTTAAGAGGGACGTGACAAAAGGCTATTAAAAGCATTTCATTTACATTTACAGCATTTGGCAGATGCTCTTATCCAGAGCAACTTGTAATTATAATTCTTAATTAGGGTTAAGTGTTAAGGGCCTTGCTCAAGGACCCAACGGTGGTGATAGTGGGGATTGAACCCCTGACTTTCGGATCAGTAATCCATGTCCTTAACCACTAAGCCACCACTGCCCATGTGTTTCGCTGGGGTTGAATCGTAGTGTATCGCATCCATTGGTCGTTATTTTATACACTGATCAGCCATAATATCGATATACATTATGTATGTATCTTTAATGTATTGCATTATTGGTAATTTATTGAGAGATTCACACATATGGAGATACACATACATACCCACATAGTACGAAAAAAAATCTATGGGAATTCTCTTCAGTGTGGTGGAAATTCCTGCTCTATGCATGAGGAGCTCATTCATCTCAAGCAGAAAATGAAGAAATTTATTCCTACATGTTTGATGAGCATTTGCTCAAGAAACCATGAAAATCCAGAAAAGTGTAGAATTCAAAAACATTTCATTTCAGGGCCTTTTTAGCGACATCCACCTCGCCTTTGTCCAACCATTTAATTATTTAATGAATTATTATAATTATTTTTCCCCTCCTGCCAGGAATCGCTTGGGCCCCAAGAGAAGGACATTCACACTAAAGCAGAGGATCTTCATGCTTCTTCTTTTTGGAGTGATTGGTTTCTTTACCCTCATCATCATCATGGCCAAGCTGGGCCGGGCATCTGCTGACGAGGACCCCAACCTCAACCCCATGCTCAACCCCAATATCCGAGTGGGCAACATGTGAACGTAGCTCAGCTCCTGTAGGGGAAAACTGAACAGGAATTGCAGTGTGACTGTCCTGAGGGCTGGGACCAAATATGTAAATGCCTGTTATCGTTACTGAAATGACGATAATCCAGTTCCCTTTTATTCCGGTTTGAAAAAATCTTTGATCTTTAATTTGACCAGAACTCTAATATTCGCAACACAGTTGTATTTGAATTAATGTGGAAGGCACTCTGAATATCAGAGCCTATTTAACAGTTTGCACTGCATTCATGTCTGGGTGAACGCAGTAATTGGATGTGTGTGTATTGTCAGTGGGCGGGACAGAGCATTCTGGGAAAGCAGTACGGCGCAATTTCATACTTTAATTATGAATAGACTAGTTTTTGCAACTGCAGAAGCATGATAACAGACACCAAACTGGTCCCTTTGCAGCTCCAAACAGAAATTAGTAAGATTTTGCTGTAAAATAAAGGTGTGTGTGTGTGAGATCATCAATATGGATCATGTTGTATTATGAAATGAAACATGGGTGAAAATGACATAGCGCCACATTCTGACTAAACAACCTGCTTATACATTGTTCAATCTTTCTTCTTTTCTTTTCAAGTTCAATCTATATATTGCAAAAATGTACTGTTTGTTGTATGAAGTGTTTTCAGATATCAGTTTTAACCTGATTACAATCCACAGTCCTGCTCTTTAAACTGAAATGTGGTTTTTGTTTTTCTGATCACGCTTTACATTTAGGTTCCTTATTTAACTGATGTGTTGAGTAACAATATATATATATACACACACACACACACACACAACGAAGTATATAGTTCCAGTAATCACTCCTGGAGTACTTGGGGAGGATAGGGCAGTGACATTTTTGAGTATTTCTGTGTATTGTTCCACCAAGGAAGTTGTTCTGTTTTACCTTCGGTTTGTATGCTCGCTGATAAAGCAAAAAGTTGTGTCAGTTGTGGGCATAGATGACTCCTTACATTATAAAGATGATCCAAATCAAATTTTAGAGCTAGGAATTGTTTAAGGTATTATTTAAAATATATATATATACATATATATTTTTTTTTCTCTTTTTTTTTTACTTTTTCTTTGACATTAAGGGTTCATATGGAGACTTATTGGGCTTGGTGGAGGGTTGCGCTCTGGTTATGCATTCGGGTAAATGCAGGCATATATTTGTTATGAAAGGAATGAAACATTTTCGAGATGTGCTGTTGTCAGAGCAGTAATAACACTTCAGTAACTGTTTCTAACTAATATGCCATGAGTTCTGTTATTCCTATACAACAGCAATTCTTATAGTCACTGGTTTTGAATTAATCAAAATACAACATGCTAGTTAGATATAATGTTGCCGAACACCTTTTAGCAAGTTGATTTCTGTAATCAAATATAGCTGACGTCTCCTCACCAACCTTTTCTGGTCTTAAAGTTAACGATTTAAACCAGGAGTGCCCAATTCTGCTCCTGGATTCAACTTTCCTGAAGACCTACTAACCTAACCATGCCCACCTGACCATCTAATCAAAGCTTAAGACTTTGAAATGAAGACTTAAGACCAGATTAGATCTGTCACATGGGCCACATTAGGGTTCAGGAAGGTAGATCTCCAGGAGTAGGATTGGGCACCCGTGATCTAAACAAACAAAAACACTGCAGCTCATGCTATGAGAAATGAGAAAGCCCTTGATGTCTTTCCTGTAACAGACAACTTACTTTTTCCAAGCACTGATACTGGAGACTCCTTCAAATAACTTACATAAACACCTCCGTACAGAATTGTCAGCGTTAGCTTTAAATAATTGTAAACTGGTATAAACTAGTGAGTTGAACTACGGCGAGAACTAACAACCGAGCTGCTGTTACAAGAAATTATTTAACACATCTGACCAATCAGGTTTGAGGATGTGGTGAAAGGTTAACTAATACAGTAACTAATTTCAGGGAGAGGAACCTGGATGTAAAGCATTCTGTACATGTATCTGATCAAAATGTGTTACACTGTACTCGCTACATTCTTGGGTGCACCTCACCTTCCTTCGTACTTGTTACTCAGTTGGGTTGCTCTGTTCCTGGGTCTCAGCTTTTAAAAGGATAGATGTATAGTTTATGATAGACACTGTACAATATGAATTTTTTCATAGTTGCTCAAGTGTGAGAGAGTATGGACATGTTTGTATAGTATTCGTCTCTGATAGATAAGTGATTCTGAACTAACAGGAAATTGCTGTCAATCTATTAAATTATGAACTTTATTTAATAACAATTGTTCATTTTTGTTGTTTTATCATCAACCGAGAAGGGTTTCTGTCATCCAAGTCACTTGGAAGGTCTTAAAATACATCATCAGCCCTTCATTTACCTTTACATGAAACTCTTAACATGACACAAAACTATATTGGCTCCAGAGTGTTGGGATAAAGTAGGAAATCCATTTGTGAAGGTCATGCATAGCTTGTTCCTATGAGAACCATGGCTGGGACTATGGTGGACATCTCTAAAAATACCGGAGGCAATGTGTCACAAATACAGACAGAGAAGTTCTCAGTATGGTGACATACAACTCCCATAACTACACCTTGCTCCAGCACTAAACCACTTTCGCCTCAGCTGAGGATAACCAGCTGGATCACCTTCCAGCAAATTGTAATTAGCACTTACACTTGTACTTGCAAGTGTTTGAGCTGCAGCCTATGGACTCTGGAGCTGCTTCAAAATGCCTTCGAGATGACTGAACGATTTAATTCGACAAAGCTATTTCTCCAGATTTCGGATGTTTAAAAATAGATCAGTAAGAATTTCCAAATTCGAGTCTAGTTCCAAAGTGATACTAAAAGTTCCTTTGTTATTTTGGAAATAAACATGTATAAGGCACTCATGTTTAAAAAAAATCATAATAAAAAAATAATTAATTTAGGTCTATTTGTAGATCAAAAACCTTTATAAACACAATTGTGTTCAAATAAATACCACCTAATTAAAAAGCTCATGGCTGTACATGTACAATACACAGGTCAGAGAAATTCCTCCCACCACTAGCATTAGTGTATATATATATATATATCTATCTATCTATCTATCTATCTATATATATCTATCTATCTATCTCTGTTGAGTAATATGAACAGCATTTATTGAAAGACACTTGAAACAGTTTATGCTGTAAGAGAGAAAATAGAAATTCAGAGGTAGAAAGGAGTCAATCATCTTTATTAACCAGTGTGTACTGTACATACCATGTCTCTTGCATATCAAAAAATATTTACGCAGTTAGCCATATACAATTATATACACGGCTAGTATAGAAATTTAGTGTCAATTTTAGCTTAGAACATTAAACATTTTTAAATGTACTTCAACCAAGAAGAAATAATGTTTTGACATTAAATCGAACGATGTCCAAGTACAGTGTATCTACTGAAGTTAGCCTGCTAACCAGAGACCAGACAATCCAGCTGTCTCGTAAAACCACTTTAACCTGGTAACAGTATTTCATGGTGGTAAGACGTGATTACGACAGTGAAGGTGGTGCATTTGAAGGAAAAGTGGAGTAGGCGGTTGAGGAGGAAGGACTGTGCATGTCCTTGTTGCTTGTGATTGGAGTGGACAACAGTTTCCTGGTGTTGTTCTGCCCTGTACTTGTTTGGAGTGTGGAGTATGAATTCGACAGTTGGCCAGTTCTCACACACAGCACCTGTAAGGGTGTGGACGTCACCCCCTCATTCGCCCCCTCAACTGGACTTGGTGGTAAAAGATGCTGCGATATAGCTGCCTTCAGTTGGGGAAACTCCGAATCCGGGAGCCTGCTTGCCATGGCTTTTATCCAACGACGAAAGATTCTAGAGACTGTGGACTGATGGACCCCGAAGAGATGGCCTAGAAATTTTTCTGACAGATTGTTGTGCAGCTTCATCAGAGTAAGTAGTAGTTCCTGAGTGGGCTTAAGGGACTGTTTCTCCGTAACATGAACGACGGAGGATGTGTAACAGAATGCTAATGTGAAAGTCTGTAAATTGGGTAGTCCTGTGAAAATTTTCATTTTACCGTCATCAAAGTTTGAAGGGTCAAGAGTACGCCGCTTTAACTCGCTTTCTAATTTGTGAACTGTATCCCTCAGTGACTGACACTCACTGCTTAAAGATTTAACCCGATCATGTAATGAAGAGATTTCATAGTGTCGCTCTTCCGTCTGGACCGCGGTGTCTTGAACAGTTTGCAAATCATCTCTGATTGAATGCACCCCCTCGTCTCCTGCTTCAACAATAAACACAGACTCGACCTCTCCTCCAATTGAAAACGCAGCCTCAACCTCCAACTTAACAGGAAATGTCATCTCATCCTCTTTCTTAACTGAAAACACGGTTCCGTACTCCTCCTTGACGGGGAACGCCGTCTCGGCCTCCTCCTTGACGGGGAACACCGTTTCGGCCTCCTCCTTGACGGGGAACGCGGTCTCGCCCTCTTCCTTGATTTGATGCAGGTTCACAAGCATTGTAGTAGCGATCCCTTTACTTGAATTTCGATTCTCAGAAAGTTCTTTAGACTGTAGGTATGTTTGTAGGT
>JAOUQZ010000029.1:4715400-4732486 GCA_028564935.1 Neosilurus hyrtlii | reverse complement strand
ACACACACACACACACACACACACACACACATATATATATATATATATATATATATATATATATATATATATATAATGAATAAAGAACAGTGAATGGTGCATTTCTGCTATATGTTTTCAGCATGAAGGTAGTGACGCAGGATGAGAACAGCGTGGTGCTCTCTCTGGGCGCAGACGAACAGCGGCTGATCGTCAGCGCCCAGCCTTTCCGCCTTGACATCATGGAGGGTCCTGAGGTGCTGCTGTCCCTCAATTCTCGTGGCCTGCTGATCTTCGAGCACCTGCGTCTGCGCAAAGACACGTAAGTTATGCAGTAATCACTCCGTATACGCACAACTCTATAAACCTGCTACTGAATCCACACGGGACTGAGTTTGGAGAGAGAGAAAGAGTTTACAGTGATTCTCAGTCTATCATGTCATATCATGCCTTTTTTTGAACCACAGCCTATGTGTCACTTTTTACAAAGAAAATAAAGGGAAAGCCTTCCAAACTCTCTTGTTTCACTACATTTTTATAGTTGCAGTCGGCTAAAATGCCTTTGATAGTTTGTATTAGCTTGTTTAAAAAGACTGTCATATAATCCACTTGTACTCTCGCGAGAGTGTGCAGTTGCGAGATGGATGCGTTATTCCCAATCAGGCAAGATAATGGCAAAAATAACAGTATACAGATATTAAACTAACAAATCAGATATGAACTAGTGAATAAAATATAGTTAGGCACATCTGCACATCATATTACATCACATTTACATACACAGGACAACTGTCTGCTCGTTTACATGAACGTATGATAGTTACCTCAATATATTTATTGCACAGTACTTAGCGTTTAGTTTCCTCTGCGCACTCCAGTTTCCTCTCACAGACCAAAAACATGTACAGCAGGCTGATTGGCTGTTCTAAATTGCTCCTAGGTGTGAATGTGAGCGTGCATGTGAACAGTTTTGTATGTGTGTTGGCCCTGCAATGGCCTGGCGAGCTGTTCAAGGTATTCCCCGCCCCCGCCCAGAGTCGGCTGTGATGGGCACCAGTCCAAATTAGGATGAAATGGCTTAGAAAATGAATGGATGCATGACTTACCTGTTTAGAATTTGCCTGTTTGTCACGTCGCACTTTTTGCAGTACATTGGCGCCCCCTGTGTGAGGATTTATTACTCATTTTTATCTTTTTATTTTATAAAGGTTTAATAAGCGTAGCACTTTTTGATGAAAACGGACATAAACTATGCATGCAAGCTTTTACTATGTATGGGTTTAATTCCCCTTTTAAAGGCTTCGTTTTATTTTGTCTGTACTCCATAGCACTATTCACTTGTTTCAGTGTTAGAAACTCATTAGATAAGAATGTTTAATGTTCACAGGATTTTTACATGACATGAATAAACATCTTTGGGAGTAAAATATTATTGATACTTAAAGAATCATCTAATTTCTTTCAAGCGCAGCCTTCAGTATGCTTCTTATCCTCCTGACTAATTAAAAGTATGCTGTAATGTTTGCCTTATTCTGAAGTCTTGTTAGATTTCTCAATTTTTCCTTGATATTTCCCCCTCTATTATTTTTATCACTTTTCTCTTTTCTCTCTCTCACACTCTCACTCTTTCCTTTCCCTCCAGCATCTCTCATAAAATAACAAGCTCATTCGGTAGCATGTGGGACTCGATCAAGAGCGTGTTCTCTAGGTAATGTCTTTCTTCAGTGTGTTTTGTGATCATGCGTATGACTATTCATTTATTTATTTATTTTAAAGGATTCCCTAATACTGTCGGATAGGATGATTTTGTTTTGGAAGTGTCATATTACAGCAGGTCCAGAAGGGGGTGCTGTGCACTGTTCTTTCTTTCTTTCTTTCTTTTTTTCTTTCTTTCGTGTGAATTTTCATGAACGTTCTACCAGAGGTGCGGCTTTGGACAAGGAAGACTGCATTAGATTTTGGAGATGATCTCGGATGAAATCTGGAATCCAGGAATTTTAAAAATAATTAGGACATTAACACTTACATTTATGTCTTTGGAACACACCATTATCCAGAGCAACTTACATTTATCATTTATACAACCAAGCAGTTGAAGGTTAAGGGCCATGCTCAAGGGCCCAACAGTGGTGGCATGGTGGTACTGAGGCTTGAACCCTTAACCTTCTGATCAGTAACCCAGAGCCTCAACCACTGAGCCACCACTATCAGATTTGGGGGGATTGTGTGGTGAAGGTTTGCGCTTTGTGAATGCTTTTGTTACAAATGAATTTGTCAGACACTGAATTCGTACCTTGTGTTATCATATTTTTAGTGGTCTGATCATTAAAAAATAGGTGCAAATGGACAAATCAGGCATAATCCACAATGTAAATAGGGTGTGAATATTAAAGTTGGAATGAATATTACTTGTTTAAAGATAGTCCTTGTAGACCCATCTATTTTAAATAGTATTTTTAAAAATACTGTACATAAACGAAAAATATTTGTAATATTGCCTAAGTGAAAAAATCAGGACGACACGTTCACCTCACAGCAATAAGGTTCCGGGTTCGACTCCCGGGCTCGGGGCGTCCCTCTGGGATGTTTATATGTTCTCCCCATGCTTTCATGGGTTTCCTCTGGGTACTCCGGTTTCCTCCCACAGTCCAAAAACATGCACAGTAAGCTGAGTGGCGGTTCCAAAATTGCCCCTAGATGTGAGAATGAGTGTAAATGGTTGTATGTGTGTCGCCCTGCAGTGGTCTGGCAAGCTGTTAAGGGTGTACCCCACCCTCGCCCGGAGTCGGCTGAGATGGGCGCCAGCCTCCCCTCCACCTTAATCAGGGTTAGGTGGCTTAGAAAATGAGTTCTGTTCCAAAACAGCGGCTCAGTTCTGATGCTTTTTTTAAAACTCATTAAGCGTACTATAGGTAGAATAAACAGAGATGGTGTTTGGGGATAACGGGAAGAGTTTTGGGTGAAACATGGCCCGTCAGTAAGGGTCAGTGATTAGAAGGAATCATTTCTACTAACCCACCAAAACAACATTTTAGAAGTCTTTCCATCCCCATCACTGATCATAGCATGGTTACATGATAAAACATGTTAATCAAATGTCAGACTGGATGTTGTTGATGTCGGAAACAAGCTTTTAAGTCTCTTGTGCAAGAAAACAATGTTGTTGTTGCTTGTTATAATTATTATTGAGCAGTTAGCCTCATTTTGCAACTTTTTTTATTTACTTATTTAATATATTAAGGTTTAATGTGTGTGTTTCAGTACACAAGATGTTGAGAGTGCTGGTGAATCGGATAATGATGCGGATGCAGGTGATGAGGTATGAAAATGGCGTTTGAAGTTCAAGATATAGAGTCACATTTAAACAAACAGTGCAGACGTGGTCGAATTGGGAGGCAGGAAGCACTTAAGGATGTAATGACAGCATTGATGTAGTAGCGACTTAATTAAAATCTAGAAGGGACCTCATTGACATAGTACAAGGGTGATCTGTCTGTCGCTGTCATCTATCTATCTATCTATCTATCTATCTATCTATCTATCCATCCATCCATCTATGTGTCAATCTATTTGTTTGTCTATCTGTCATCTCTGTTTGTCTGTCTATCTATCTATCTAACTATCTGTCTGATTGTCTGTATGCCTGTCTGTCTTTCTTTCTTATCACCTGTCTGTATTTCTGACTGTCTGTTACTCTTTCTGTAGGTTGATCTGTCTGTCTGTATGAATGCATATATGAATCTATCTGTCTGACTATCTCTCTGTTCATCTGTCTGTCTGTCAGTCTGTTTGCCATCTATTTAATCTGTTTATTTATTTCATGGGGAAAAGCGAGAAGAGGAAGAGAAACCTGGTATGTGGGATGAGACATTCAAAACCCACAGTGACTCAAAGCCCAATGGTACCAGCATCACTATCCATTTCCTTATTTATTATCTTATACATTTGTGCCAGCAGTTATAACACTGATTTATTATTAACGTAACTAAACCACAGCACAAGTTTGACATCAGTCTCTTCCTATTTATTTCCTCTTCATTCAGGTCCAACGTCGATTAGTCTAGACTTCTCTTTTCCAGGCGTGGAACATGTTTACGGCATTCCCGAGCATGCAGACACTCTCAAACTGAAAAACACAGAGTAAGTGCTGTGCTGTTTTACACACTTCTGGCTAAGCAGATGAAAACCTGTGTACTACACATGTTCATTACGTGTAACCGGTTTTTGTGTGCTCTCAGTGCGAGTGACCCATATCGGCTTTATAACCTGGATGTGTTCCAGTACGAGTTGCACAACCCTATGGCCCTGTATGGCTCAGTCCCTGTACTCATATCCCACAATGCTCAGCGCACCATGGGTATCTTCTGGCTTAATGCAGCCGAGACCTGGGTGGACATCACCTCCAGCACTTTGGTGAGACATCAGGGCTGTGTGCTTCTTCATATTAATGCTGTACAGGTAATCCACTGAAATTTAATACATGTGAATGTGTGTATGTGTTGCAGACAATGTTTGGCAAAATGCTGGATTTTGTCCAGGGTACGAGTGAAATCCCGCAGACAGACGTGCGTTGGATCTCTGAGAGTGGCATCATTGATGTCTTCATCATGCTCGGACCAACACCAAGTGACGTTTTTACACAGTACGCCTCACTGACAGGTATGCTTATATATGAGAAAACCTAAGTGTGTGTACATGCAAACACACACACACACGGGAATCACACATATAGTTACACACGTCTAGTGTCTTCTGATACTCAAAGAATCTTGTTTGAAGCATTGTAGGACATGTAAAGTCTAGTCACATGCAAATTAGAATATATACTATTTAACCTGCCAAGTCAAAGCAAGAAAAAAAAAGAAAGTCACATGCTTATACGGGTTCTGTACAAGTTCTCCTGTTTGCTTCCACCATCAAAAGGCATGCACATTAGGCTAACTGGTTGTTCCAAATCACCCCTTGGTGCAAGTGTGAATGGATGGTGGATGGGTGTGTTGCCCTGCCCTGGACTGGTGAGATATTCAGGGTGTACCCCGCCTTCACTCAGAGTCGGCCTTCTCGCAACTCTAGTACCATTAAGCAGTTCAGCGAATGAATGAATGACTGGTGGAGCGAACACACACATGTTCACTGACTTTTCACGTGGCACCAACAGGCATATTAAATGTCAGATACTTGTTGTTGTATTATAGAGCCTAATGTTAGAGTAATCTACGTTACCTGAATGACGTGTTGACGCTAATACTACTAGCATTACAACTATCATTAGTGGAGAAATTGCAATTTCTTACGAAAATATACCTCTTCTGAGTCTTCGGACACATGCCTACTCTGTCTAACTTGAAGGTGAAGCTGAACTTCTAATTATCTAATTAGATCCCGGCATTAGACCTACTGGAAAGTTCCTGTCTATGTAAATGCAATAACTATCGTAATATTACTTTTGTAGGCTCTGAAATGTATGGTAATCAGAATACTTTGTTGGTCCTGGAGGAAATTGTGTGTACACAGTAATAATAACATGAACAATATATAGATCATGCGAAAGATAATAACTTACTAGGACCAAGCAAGTACTCGTGGACTGCAGACAGACAAACACAAACAATTTCCGAAATTCAGCACATCACAGTATCTTCCGTGTAGTTCACACGAAAGGTAATGAATGAATAACATAGACACAATATACCTTATTGTCATGTACATGGACAGCATGTATGTATAGTCTTGTCTTCATGTATATAGCTGTTAGTAGAAATAAACCTTTTGCTTACTGCTATTTTAGGCACTCAGGCCTTCCCTCCTCTGTCCACTCTGGGATACCATCAGTGTCGTTGGAACTACAATGATCAGGAAGATGTAAAAGCTGTTGATCAGGGTTTTGATGAGCATGACATCCCCTATGACGTTATCTGGTTGGACATTGAGCACACTGATGGCAAACGTTACTTCACCTGGGACCCCCAAAACTTCCCACAGCCCAAAGAAATGCTTCAGGGACTCGTGGAAAAGAGACGCAAGGTGTGTAGGCATGGGGCCGTATTAAATATTGGTCAGCTACTTCTGTGATTGAATGAAATTAAAGAATTCTAAAGCACTGTGCTGTAAAATATGATGATGCAGTGTATTAATGTTTTCTCAGATGGTCACTATTGTAGACCCTCACATCAAAGTGGACAGCAGCTACAAGATTCATAATGAAATTCGCTCCAAAAATTTTTATGTCAAAAATAAAGATGGAGCAGACTATGAAGGCTGGTGCTGGCCAGGTTGGTTCATTATCTTTCCTTTTACAGTACTATCAACATAAACAATGGTTCTTCACCAAACTATGTTCTGCTGTTTTTTTGAAGGTAATTCTGGATATCCTGATTTTACCAACCCTGAGATGAGAGCCTGGTGGGCCAGCCAGTTCACCTACGACCAGTATGAGGTCAAAATCTTTCATTACATTTTTATTACTGAGGGTTTAAAAAAGTATTATTAAGCATGATATGGTTAGTTCGCTATCAGGGTATTAAAAACATTATCTTGAGTAGATAATACTTGAATGAACAGAATGGTCACTCATGATTTGTCACATCATAATTAGGTCAGCATTACCATGCTTGAAAATGGAAAAATAAACCTTAAAAATCTTGTTTTACTTTGGTTTTCTTGTGGTCCCATGTGGTATATAATACAAATTTAAATGAGTATACATTTCTGTGCAGTATATACTAACTCTGAAAGAGTATGCACTGAAAAAGATGCTGTTAGCTGCATAGCACTTTCCTCGACTTGGAAAGTGCAGAGCTCACTTGACCTGTTGCTCTCCTGGTTTAAGAATGTGTTAAATACAGTAAACTGTTTAAATCTTATTTTAGTTTGCTTTTTTTCCCACATGTTCATGTAGTATATATTAAAAATCCTGAATGGGTTTAAAAACATATTATAAGGTCTACACAGAGCTTAGCACTGCTCGAAGCGCTCAGAACTAACCTGACCCACCTTTGTGATGGTTAAAATATGTAAAAAATAAAAATAAAAAACCAAATGTAATTATTAAAATCTTGAGTTAGTTTGCTTTTCATGTTCCTGTGTAGTATATACTAAAATGCCTATTTGTCCCACGCTTGGTGAATGCTGCTAATTTAAATCGTCCATTTAATATATTCAGGAGTCCATTCAGCAATATCCACCTCCACCACACCCTTCAAACCCAGGAGAATGCTTGAATCAATTAAAGATGTAAAAATAAACCAGAAAAATCTCATTTGAGTTTGCTTTTCATATGTTACCATGTAATATGTATGTTAAATCAATGATAGCCTCAGGCTTGGTGATATCTCTGAATCAGCTGTATCCGCCTACCATTAACGAATAATTCTTTTATACAGCAGGAGTATAATTGAAAATAAAATTAAACAGAAGAGTGGTGGGTTTTTTTCCCCAATGTTTTTCTGCCCAGGGTTCCATGGAGAATCTTTATACGTGGAACGATATGAACGAGCCATCTGTGTTTAACGGTCCAGAGGTAACAATACACAAAGACACAGTGTTCGGCAGCTGGGAGAACAGAGATGTGCACAACCTCTACGGATTGTATGTGGTGAGAGAGCAATTACCTTTAACCTGATGTTCATAATCAATTATGAAAAAGAGGTAATGGGGAGTGAATTGGGAGCTATTTATGCTTGGAGAAGTAATAAATCCAAAAAATTCAAAGGTCTACAGCATCACTTGTTAATAATGAGGTGGCTAGCTATACTTAAAATGACATTGTTAATAGTGGTAAATAGTGGTTATGTGGTAACCATTACATAAACCCCATGTATATTTCCAATCACTCTTTATTTTCAAACAGTAAAGCCAAAAAATTGAGGGACAATTAGGAGACATGAGCTAGAGAATTAATAATTAATCAAAAAACATTTCAGTGAAATGATATCTTTGCTATTTTTTTCTGATTAGTTCATGCTAACTCACAAATATAGTGTTAGCAACAGCTAAATTGCTGTTTTGATTTTTGTGACCAGATTGATTAATAAGAAATTTACATTTTTTATTAATATTTTATTCTCAGAAGCTTTTAAGTTATTGGTTAACTATGCTAGTTAAGCTTGATACTGAAAGAGAAAATTAGCATTTTTATGCTAGATGCACTGTTACTGTCACACCAAGTCATGTTTTTAAATGAAAATTACTCCTCATTAGAATAAAAAACAGATTAGTAAACAATTAAACTATAATTATATATACTATATTATATAATATTTTATAATTATAAATATAGCGTTTGGAGCACAGCGGCTACTGTTTTCCCCGCATTGGATAAATAATTAGTGATGGAATAGAAAACGTAGTAAACTATGTTAGCTAGGACGAGGCAAGCGTTTCAGGACTCCTTAGCTGTCTGATTATGGTATTTTTCTTCTACCTTTAGCACATGGCGACTGCTGAAGGATTAATCCAGCGATCTGGGGGTAAAGAGAGACCATTTGTTCTCTCCAGAGCCTTTTTTGCTGGATCGCAGCGCTATGGTGAGTGTATTTTTATTTATTATTATAATTTTTTAGTAGTTCTTTTAGTAGTTTGATTTGTACTGCTATTCTGTTTGTTTTCTACTGTTTGCAGGAGCAGTATGGACAGGAGATAATGCAGCAGAATGGGGCCATTTGAAGATGTCTATCCCGATGTGTCTGAGTCTGGGGCTGGTGGGCATTTCCTTTTGTGGAGGTAAAAACTAGCCAGATACGTATTAGTGGTACTGAATTTATCAGTGCTAGAAATAAGGTAAAACATATTAGAATGCCACAGTTGTTTACCATGATGCCTATTTTAATAAAAATTACTGTGTTATACTGCACTATAGTTCTTGATGTGGTTTGAGTTTCAGAGTCTTAATGAAATAATCGAGTCTGAATCTGATTGCTCTCTTTAGCCGACGTTGGTGGTTTCTTTAAGCATCCAAGTGCGGAGCTGTTGGTGCGTTGGTACCAGGCTGGCGCATACCAGCCATTTTTTCGTAGTCATGCCCACTTGGACACCCCACGACGTGAACCCTGGCTCTTTGGGCCAGAAAACACAGCTCACATTAGAGAAGCAATACGTCAGAGATATACCCTGCTACCATATTGGTATCAGCTCTTCTATAACGCTTATCGCACTGGACACCCTGTCATGAGGTGGGTCATTTATTTATTTATTTCAGTTTGGGGGCTACCTCTAAAATCTGAATAGTACTGTAAGACATAATATTGTACCCTAGTAGTCATTTTCATGCTACAGTATTTTGAAATAAATAGTACATCATGGGGCCATGTGCAGTCGGTTATTTGGGAATAGTTTATTATTGGTACCCACTAGTATACATTCCTGTGTGTTTTATATCCTATCTGAGAATTTCTATGATTCATTTTAGCTTTATTTCATCCTCTCACACATTTTTGCATTGTTTGCATCTCTTTGGTCATACCCAGGCCTTTGTGGGTAAACTATCCTAAGGACCCAGCAACATTTGCCATTGAGAATGAATATTTACTTGGTGAGTGAAAACAAACTTTGTCCGACTGACACTAAAGAATATACTGCATAATTTCTCAGTGATTTCTAATAAAAACCTCACTTGTCATCTTTAACAGGTAAAGATCTGCTGGTTCACCCGGTTACTGACGAAGGTGCAAAGAGCATCACAGCCTACCTGCCTGGAAAAGGAGAGGTGCAGTATAACTTCAAATCAATATAAACTTCTCATGCCCCCAGTGTCACCTTTGCCTTAGTAGATAATGTCACCTGGGTACTGTAGATTTGTACCCACTTCTGAAAACATAACAATAGTCCTGTGTTTGTCTTCATTCACTTATTCACAGTAGGCTTGCATTGAAGATCCTGTCATCATATTTATCCCACATGTGGGTGCTGTAATACTTTCCACTGTGTTATACGGTTAATACAAATTAAATGTATTCAAATTGAGGAGGAATGTTGATCTAGTCCCTATTTTGAAGCTTTTTCTTTTTTTTCTTTAGGGCATTTCATGTTTAATATCCCTAATGTTGCTCTAGTTATTACCTCTACCTGGCAGGCTAGGTTTGTATGATTGTTAGCAGGATTATGCAAAAAGTTTTTTGCAGGTTTTCATGAAATTTCTACCAGAGGTGGGGTTTTGGACAGGGAAGACTACATTAGAATTTGGAGATGATCCGAATCTAATTCTTTAACACTGTTAAATAGGAAGATTTTTTAAGTGTCATGTTGCAGCAAGAAGTGCTGTATACATTGTTATTTTTTTCAGAAAGTTATGCTTGGATTTTCATGAGATTTCAACCAAAGGTGGGGTTTTGGACAAGGAAGAGGCCATTAGATTTTGGAGATGATCCGGATCAAATTCTGAATCCAGGAATTGTTTTTTTTTTTTAAAGGTGTCTTTAAACTGTGAGATAGGATGAGTTTTTTTGACATGTCATATTACAGCAGGACCAGCAGGGGGTGCTGTGTACATTTTTTTTTTTTTTTTTTTTACAGAAAGTTCTGTGGATTGTGGATTTTTGACTTTTGGGTTAACATGGGGGATTGCTAGGCTTGGCAAAAGTTTAGGGTTTTCTAGTTCTCTTTCTTCTTGTATTGTATTTGTATTTTTTTTTTTATTATTTTGCAGGTTTGGTATGATGTTCACACATTCCAAAAACATGACGGGGCTCAGAATCTCCACATTCCAGTCACCATGAGCTCAGTAAGTCCTGTGGTTCAGTTCCAGTGTTAAGTTACATGTTACTGAGCTACAACCAGCAACACATCATCTCTTCATAAAATACCAAACCGCAAGCTTTTCCACCTTTGTCGACTAATCGTGATGACTATTTATGGAACAACACTAAAGGCATAAAGTTATAGAATAATTTACTTATTGTCCTGTTTAGGAGTCATCTGACAGGTATAAGCGAAGTGCTAAAATTAAACACAATGGCAATTTAGATGAAATGTATATTTTCTAGAATTATTGAGAATATAGCCTATTAATTATAAATAAGAGCATGTGGCAGTGTTGCATGCTTTTGGAAACCCCTACAGTGCTGATTGAGTATGTGTTTATATACAGTACGTATGTAATTTTCAACAATGTCATAACTTTTCCATAGATCCCAGTGTTCCAGCGTGGTGGCTCCATCATCAGCAGGAAGAACCGCATCAGGAGATCCTCCTCCTGTATGGATAATGACCCCTACACCCTCTACGTGGCACTAAGTAATCAGGTACACTCGCTGCAAGGGGTGCTATGTGTACTTGGGCTATATTTAATTTTGTGTAATGAGCTTGGATTGTCTCAGCACTGAAAATACATGCTGCATTTGAAATGTGCACATGTCTACTATATAGTGAATCAACCATTTTGTGGTACTCTTTTAAATCTCAGCTATAAATTATAGTTTTATAGTATTATAATATCATATATAAATATATATATTGTTTACTTTTCTAGGGCACGGCTGAAGGCGAGCTCTACATTGATGATTTCCACACCTTCAACTTTGAAAAAGAAAGGCAATTCATTCACAGGCGGCTGCACTTCTCTAATAATGTTCTTACCTCCAGGTGGGCATTTTTCCTGCCATTTTTAATGCCATAATATACTGCACTCCCGACACAAAGCAAAACCTATAGATCGTTGTTTTTTTATGGTTTTTTTTTTTTTTTTTCTTTTTTTTTTTAATGTTTATTTATTTATTTTTTGCTGTTGTTGTTGTTGTTGTTGTTTTTGGCTATTGTGTTTTTAAGGATTTGAATTACATGAACTTTTTGACATTTAGTCAGGGGCCGTTTTGTCTCACATGGACTGTTCACAGTTTGTTGTATTTCAAACTGTTCCGTCCCTTATGGGCTGGTCATACTGTTGCAGTGTGACATATTCTGTTTCTCATCAGTGTTGGCTGTTCATGGTGTCGTTCAATTCTCTCTTATGAGCTGTTCTCATTGTTGTTTAAACTGTTCTGTTCCGTATGAACTGTTTGTTTTGCAGTAGTTCAAACTTTTAATTCCTTTATGGGCTGTCCACATTGTCGTAACTTGAACTGTTCTATCACTTATGGCCTGGTCATGTTGTTGTTCTTTAATTTATTCAAAGACTTAAGAGTTATTCATGTTGCTGTATTTTGAACTGTTGCCTAACTTAATTGCTGTTCCTGTTATTGTAGTTGAACTGTTACTTTACGTATAGGCTATGCATGCTGATGTAGCTTGAACTGTTTCATTCACTTACAGGCTGTTCATTACATTTACATTGTAATTCGAACTGTTCCTTCACATATTGACTGTTCATTTTGATGTAGTTTTAGCTGTTCACTTCTTGGCTGTTCACACTGTTGCACTTCGATATGTTGCCATTTATGAACTACTCACACTCCTGTAACATTTTTTCTTCCTTCATTATGAATATTGTTTTTTCTTCTTGGTGTTGGCTGTTCATTTAAGATGTTATGTTCCGTATTTGCGATTAATTTTCTTGTTGTTTGAACTGATTGCTCTCTTGTGGGCTGTTCGTACTGTAGTTTGTTATAGTCACTGTTCCATTAATTAAGGGTTGTTTGTTTCTTCCATTATGAGTTTTTCTTTTGCTCCTCAGTAATCTGGCTCCAGACTCCAAGTTCACCACAGCAGCATGGATAGAGAAGGTGATAATAATCGGAACCTTTCGTTCATCTTCTGTCTCTCTGAGAACGGCAGGTCAGTGTGTTTATTATTTTTTTTTAGTTCTAATTGACTCTCTTTAGTTTCTTTGTTTTGTATTATAGTCCTGACAACCAGAACTGTTTAAAGAAAATATTTTTAAAGCGCTTTAGGAGATGTGGTTTAGGAAATACCAACAACTGGAAAATTAAACAGAACCCAAAAGATTTATTCTTAAGATTCATGGATGAGTAAAATACTGTTTTGAGAAATGCATCAGTAATTTATGGATGGAGATTTTAGTGATTTGCAGATGATGACAATAATAATGATGATGATGATGATACGATGGCGTTCCAATTGCCACAGGTATTTGAGAGTTTGCCATATTGGCAGGAGATTGCTATGCCAACATTCAGCTCCCCTAAATCACTGTGCGTTCGGCTGTTACATTATTCCCTCGGATAAATTTATTTAATGGCATCTGAGCATCAGTTAAAAAAAAGATCAGTAATTGGATAATTATTGCAAAGAAAAATTCAGTCTGGTAAAATTGTTGATATTATGTGCATTATGGTCCATGCTCTTTTTTAGATGGTGCTGAGGCTGCTGTGGAGTTTGATTTTGATTCTGCGGCGTCTGTGTTAACGCTGCATAAACCTGGTGTCAATGCAGGGACCGACTGGACTGTGACTTTGCAGTAACTCACACACAGACAGAGGTTACAAGGACAGACGCAAATTTATGCACACACAATCATCTCAAGCTGGGTTTTTTTTTTTTTTGTCTTTTGCAAGGTGTGATTCACACACATGCACTGGGAATGATCGTGTGTGTAGAATATTTGAATCTGGGACACTGTTGTATAATGAATAGGATGAGAAGGATGAGAATGCATATAAAGAGAGATAACATCAATAGGACCATTAGACAAAATATAGAGGAAACTTTAATTATTTTTTAATAAATAAATTTAATTAGGTTCCCAGTATTAACCACTACACCGTGTTTATTGAAAAAAGATTTGAATCATGTTTAAACTAAGGAGAACCAGAGGTATCTGTAAATGATGTTGTTAATGAAAGCATGATTGTTCCATTTGTTTTTTCCACCCAGTGGAATACGATTTTTTCAGGAATGTGGAAACTTTTGCACTTATATTTAATATTCCAGCTTTCCCCATGAGTGGTCAGAACAAGTTTCCAAATATTTTTGCCAGGGTAGTTAATTCTACAATTTGAAAAGGGTAGGTTAAAACTGAGCCATAGTGCGTTTTACTATATTTGCAACCTGATTTAGAATAGATAGCCTTTTTTTTTTTTTTTAGATGACCCCTACAGTGAAACAAAATACAATAATAGGCACTTGTTTACGCTGATTATTCAGTTTCATCAACTACACTTTAAAAAAAAAAAAACTTTTTTTTTGTGTGTGTGTGTGTTTGTGTTCTCACCTATGCCACTGCATCCCTAATTAAAGAACTGCTTTAGAATTAAAAACGCAAATTTCCACAAGTGTCATTGGATGTATTAATATTGTATTCTAGCTGTGGAAATGAAGACCAAAGTATTAGGCATTAAAGCATTAATTCATTCCAAAGCCTTTCAATCTCGCTGAAATCAGACCTTTAGGTTTTGTTAAACTCTGTGAATTTGGAACTGAAAGTTCAGGTCTTGCTGTTTTGCATAAATATATGGATGGCTGAAATAAAGATGACGATCCAGCGCCTTCATTGTCTTTCTTTCTTTCTTTAACATGTAAAATCAAGTATGTAAAGATGTACTCACACGATATCGATCATGATTTTAGTTGATCATATTCTGATTTTAGTTCCATTTTTCAGCCAATGTTGTTGTGATATGTGGTGATGTTCTCCACTGATGTGATTCTGATGTTATTACAAGCTATACTGATGTTACTCTGATTTGTACTGATATTGTTGCCATGTGCCTCCAGTATTGCAACAAAAAACAAAATTTTTTCACATTTTTTTCTAATTACTGATGTTCTCCAGTGTTCTCAGATTTTTTTCTTATGTTTCCACCAATGAACGCCGAACACAACCCCCCCCCCCCCCAAACAAAAAAAAACAAAACACGTTTTTCAACACTCCTAAAATATTTCCCCTTCCCCTAAGCTTTCCCTGATACTCTACAATGTCCTCCGATGTTCTCTAACATATTCCAATGTTTCCCATTGTGTACCGATGTCCTTAAATAGCCTCCAATGTAACATCGGAACAAATTAGGATCGGTATTGTGTGAGCGCACCTTCAAAGGAACTTAAATTATGTATGCAGGCTTATATTCACATTTCCAGCATTTGGCAGACATGGTTATCCAGAGTGACTGACACTAATCATTCATTTTATACAACTGAGCAATTGTGAGTTAAGGACCTTGCCCAAGGGCCCAACAGTGGCGATAGCGTGGATTGATCCTCTGACCTTCGGATCAGTAACCCATCGCCTTAAACACAAAACCACCACTGCTTATATCATATTTGTTTGTATAAAATCATGCTGTTTCGTGAACTTTTTTTTGTTTCCAGAATAAAACCGAGCAATTACTCCATGGCTAGTTTACATCTTATTTGTTAGGTTAATATCTGTATACTGGTATTGTTGCCATTAACCTGCTTTATATGAATGGGGGACGAGAGTGAAACTCTAACTGGCTGAACCAAACTACGAATTTTAGCAGATTGCAAAAATGTAAGTAAAAACCACCTGATTATGAAAACATACACATGTTAATGTATAACAGGAGACTTCGGAAAGTTTAATTCCACTTTAATCTGATGAAGTGTTTATGTTCGTTTAAATCTGCCAGAGCTGCACTGACGGAGAGTGAACGCTAGGTGCCACTGCAGGCTTATTTTTAAACAATAGACAACAAGCCACGGCCACCACCGCCTCACCTCCAAGCAGATTTCTCGCGCTAGTGTTTGTTAGTTGCTGCATATCGATTCGCTTCTTAAATACGAGCCTTTTATTTTGGCGACGACCATCTGGAACCTATGGCGGAGAGCGACTGGGACACGGTGACAGTCCTGAGGAAGAAGGGCCCGTCTTCAGCACAGGCTAGATCGAAACAGGTGAGCAGAGTGGAGCCATTTTCAGCCCGTTAGCTTAGCTTAGCTTAGCATAGCGCAGCTCCTCGCGCAGATCCTCGCGCAGCTCTAACACGCGCTTGACTTGTTGTCGTGTCTCGTGCTCGGGCAGCGTGAAGGAGCTGAGTCATGGTTGTGTTGTATTTGTGTGTAAATACTCCGAAGCTGGAAGGTTCAGTGAGGCGTTTCAGGGTGAATAAGGATAGCTTGATGAACTGAAATGGTGTCGGTGAGGTAAGTGTTGTTAAAAGGGTGAATACTGTCCACTTTGTTTGTTTACTAATGTTTTCCTTCTGGAGGGAAGGCGTTGTAAATATACCGAATGCTAATGGTGGACTTGATGCTAGCAACATATATCACGATACACGGTATATTTAGAATTTTGAGTTTCAGTTTAACTTCTAATACTCTTTAAATTCAGTGTCAGGGGAGAATAAACTGCTAATACTGAATAAACTTGTGATATCTGAGTGAAACTTGGCTTCTTTTCGAACAGTATCAGTAATATGAGGTCTTACCAGCTACTGGTTTGTGTGAGAAACTTCCAGAACACGAGGTGACCAGTCTATTAATCAAATCACTCACTCGTTTGCAGAACCGCATAATCCCACTATTAGGGTTATGGCGAGGCTGGAGCCTATCTCAACCAGCACCAGGTGAAGGTGGGGTACACCCTGACCAGCTCGCCGGACTATTGCAAGGCAAACAAACACGCAACTCTTCACGCTCACACCTAGGGTCAATTTGGAATAGCTAGTTAACCTAGTGTGCATGTCTTTGGACTGTGGGAGGAAACTGGAGTACTCGGAGGAAACCCGCACAAGTGCGGTGAGAACGTGCAGGCTCCACACAGAAACGCCTGAGCTGAGTCCACAACTCGAACCCAGGATCTTCTCGCTGTGAGGCAGACATGCTAACCATTATGTCTCTGTGCTACCCACTGTTCTAATCGACGCTCATGACGTAAAGTTTCT
This sequence comes from Neosilurus hyrtlii, assembly GCA_028564935.1. Classification (NCBI taxonomy): domain Eukaryota; kingdom Metazoa; phylum Chordata; class Actinopteri; order Siluriformes; family Plotosidae; genus Neosilurus; species Neosilurus hyrtlii. The sequence continues at coordinate 4,715,774 of JAOUQZ010000029.1, read as the reverse complement.
CTTAGAAATCATTCACTGAACGTCTTTGGACTGTGGGAGGAAACCGGCGTGCCCGGAGGAAACCCACGCAAGCACGGGGAGAACAATCAAACAGCACACAGAAACGTCCAGTGCAGGGACTCATGCGTGTGACCTTCTTGCTGTGAGACGAATGTGTTAACCACTACACCACCGTCCCGCCAGCTGTATACACAAAATGGTATGTTGGTTAAAATAGTCTTTTGAACGTGACAGAAACGGCTTGAAAAATCGGGTGCCCGAATGCTCACAGGCACCCTGTCTGACGTCAGGGGCACCAAAAATCAATAAAATGCAGAGTACAACATGCCTGACCGGGCACCCGATTCCCGTCTTCAAAAACTGAACTACCGTAT
>JAOUQZ010000029.1:4693119-4714574 GCA_028564935.1 Neosilurus hyrtlii | reverse complement strand
ATTTAACTTCTGGTTTTGTTTTTTTTTTGACTCCGCACATGCACTTCAAACAAAGCAACCCCTGAAATAGAAAAAAACACACTAGAAATCATGAAGGAGGCTTTTTTTTTTTTACTTGTAAATTACATATTATATTCGGGCACCATGAAAAAACTACCGGGCACCAAAAAATGAAAAAATCACAAGAATAAGGTTGCCTGACCGGGTACTAAGGCTACAGAAGATTTTTCAAGCCCTGCAGAAATACACTAAACCCTCGATTTCCCAGCCTATAATAGAGGATAGGCTGTCCGTGAACCTCAAAAGTCTGGCAGTCGCTAATATCCAGGGTCCCTACACTTTCCCGAACATTTACCATAATCGGTCTGGTAGTCGCCATTATTCAGCAGCAGTCCCAGACTTTTACACACTTATCCAACACTCAATACACAATACTGTGTTTGCACAAACTTAAGGAGCGAATCAGCACATTCTTTTATCACATTCATTTTAAATGTGGGTTCCGACTCGTCGTCACCGTCCTCACTTTCACTCTGCTCTCCCATCACTGATGCCACTATCTGTTCATTGGACATTATTTCGTGCCCCTCTTCTGCTTCATTTTCATCCACTCGTACGGGAATGGGCCGGACAGGAGGGAAGTTCGATAATCATGATTGACCTGGACTTCCCTCATTGATTCCTGGACTTGTTCGAGCATTTTTCCAGCAATTCCAAATAATGTCCAGCGCCGGATTTTGTACGGGAAATTGAGGATGAAGTGTATGTGTCAAATGTACGAGTCCTGTAAAAATACCAACTGATCACTGTCTCACAGTCCACTGAGAAACCAGTATAAAATGGAGTGTGGCTTTGGAAGGATCTCTGAGGGCAGGGGAGGATTTAGCTGGCTACTTTCAAATTTTGTCAGCTTTCCAGATGACTTGCCCCAGTTTTATGTTGGTTGCTTACAAGCAGTTTGTCTTCTGTTTATAGAAGTGTAACATATTCCACTCACAATTTAATCCGAATATTTAGAAGAAATTATTAAATGTTATTATTTTTGAATCATGCACAATGTAGAGCATGTACGTTCTGTCTCTTAAAATGCTATGAACAAAATTTCTAAAGGCATTTGTAATTTCTCATATACATTAATTTTTCTAATTTATTTAATTAATAATGATAACGTTTCAGACTTAAGGATGATTAATAGTGACATAAGGAGCTCTGTAGCGAGTATTAAAATGTTCTCCATTGTGTCATGATACTTTATTATATCCCGTAATGCCCCCCCCCCCAAACAATATTTAAAAAGTATTTTTGGATCAAAGTAATGTCTAGGCCGTTACTGCGTCAACGCCACTAATTCAGTTTTATGCGTTCAGGCTGTCACCACTGCCCAGCGGCGTGGAGAAGAGGTGGAGACCTCCAAGAAATGTAAGTGTGTCTGGATTGAAAATTGTATATCAATATGTAAGACGGTTGATAGCCAGTTCAAAATCTAACTTTATTCACCCATTAAAATAAAGATTACTGACTTTTTCTTTATTGAAATATGGACACATTGATTTCACTCTTCGCAATAATTATGCATATATTCATTATTATATACAATATTATAAATCTAATAATCATGAATTGTGTGAAATTAATGAAACTTTTTTGTTACTCCCTATCATAATAATAATAATAATAATAATAATTATTATTATTATTATTATTAATTATATATGTATATCTTCCTGTTTCAGTCAAATCTAGGCAGCTTCATGATTTGACAGTGCAGAGCAAACTAACATTATGATGGATAGATTCTTTCATCTTCCATAAACATCTCTAAAGGGGAAAGGTTATGCGTTGTTTTTCTAGTTGCATAAGTCCTTAATTGATTTATTGATCCAGATCCATAAAAAAAACTTAAACTAGTCTTCATACAGGCGCCGTGTAAGATATGGATCATACTGAGACCAAAGATGGTTGCCGTCAGTGTGAAAACGGTTCATTTTTATTATTGGTTTAGACTGAATAAATGTACATTTCCTTAATGTGCCCCCCCTTAAATTTTATTTCTTTATTTTACTTCGTTAGGACATCTACGGCGATTATAAATCCTGTTTTTTTTAATTCAGGGGCAGCAGGACAGAATAAACAGCATGTCGTGACCAAGAACACGGCTAAATTGGACCGGGAGACAGAAGAGCTGCACCATGAAAGAGTGACGCTGGAGGTGGGCAAGGTCATCCAGAAAGGCCGCCAAGAAAAGGGAATGACTCAGAAAGACTTGGCTACTGTATGTAACAAGCTATTATTATTTACATCCTGTATAATTTAGTCAGTGAAGTTACGGCTTGTTTTTAAAGCTGTCTATTTGAGCTTCTGTGACTGTTTTTTTTAATTAATGCAAGTCTTGTGAGGAAGAGTATAGACCAATCCTATATGGCGTAAAATGTCTCCCGGCTAGCTGATGCAGAAAATTAATCACTGCCAAAGTGGTGTGCTGTGGTCCATTGGGAAGAGGAGTTGCCTTCACCACCCCAAAATTGCTAGAAATTTTTAATTGTCTTTAACAGATTCTATTTGTCAAAGAAAACACACACACTTATTTATATATTAATATTTAATGTTGTGGAACATCCGTTAAAAGAAGCTATTCCTGATACGTGCATTATGGCAGCTTTCTCAATATTTTCTCTACCATGTTTTAAATCATTCATTCATTTACCGAACCGCTTTATCCTATTAAAAGTCGCAGGGATGCTGGAGCCTATCTCAGCCGTCTCTGGGCGAAGGCTGGATACACAACCCCACCATTCACATGAACACCTAGGGGGAAATTAAAGCCAATTAGCTTTAATGTGCGTGTCTTTGGACTGAGGGAGTACCTGGAGGAAATCCACACAAGCACAGGGAGAACCTGCAAACTCCACACAGAAATGCCCTCGCCAACCCTGGGACTCGAACTCACGGAGCCGCAGGCGGCACATCCGAGAATTCCCAAGGATTTTTCCACCTCTTCTACTGCTACAGCTATTTCTTCTCTGCTCAAGTAGGCTTTTAAGCTCGTGGACCATGCTCATCGTACTCTTCAGCCAAAGCCAAAACCCAGAGAGTGCCCTCGCCACATATTTGCTCATCTACACTATCATACGGACTTTGTGGACATATTATGCCGAGCCGATGCCCGGCAACAGATCAAGATTGGGGATGTGAGTTTCTCTCTTTCCCGACCACACTCTGAAGATGGCTCACACCCGAGCCGCCTTTAATGACGTCCGACGCCAGCCATGAGATTACGGGGATACGCTTTGGTGTGCTCTACCTGGCGTGCCTCCAGGTTACACACAACAGTGCAGAGAAGGAGATTAAATCACCAGAAGAGGCCAACACATTTATCAGGTCACTAAATTTTAAAGAAGAAAAGATACACAACTTTGTTGAAGTAGTAGGGACGCTTCACAAATGAATATTGACAGTTATTACTCTTTCAGTTCATATATTTATATTTCACAGTTTGTGTTTTTTTCCTTTTTTTCCTTTCTTTTAACTTCTCCATCTTTACATAATGTGGTTTTCAATTTAGTTTGGACTTGATTATTTGTGCCTAGCTGTTTCATGTTGCTAAGTTTGCAGGGGGGTGGGTGCTCCTGCTGCTCAGTCTGCAAGCGCTTTTGTTTTTTTTCTTTCTTTCTTGGGGGTCCATATTCAGTCTATTTCTTTTTTCTTTCTTTCAAAAAAACAAAAACTTAACATATGGTCACTAATGCTGGTAATGCTGATATCCCACATACTGGGTCTTCTGTGAGATTTTTGAGCTGGAATATTAAAGGCATGGGGAGTTAAGTGATCGAGGATATCTGCTCATTTGAAGTGTCTTAAAGCTGACCTTTATGACTTCAAATTTAAGTCAGCATCTACTTTAGCTCCTTTACTGAGGAATCGTTTGTTTCGACCTGTGCTTACAGATTCAACCTTTTGTGCATGGCATAATTAAAGGTCTGAAATGTTTTAATGATCATAAAAAGGATGGAATCTTTTGCAGCTTTATGTATCTCTCAGGAGAATTTCATCTCCCTCCCTCATCTTTTTCAATACTTTCAAATTGGACACTACAGTTTTTCCCTCCTCGCCACCGAAGCCAACAGTGGGAGGAGTTCTGAACCACGACCCACTTCAAAAGTCACTCATCTTTAAAGTTTATAATTAAATTCTGTCTTTTGGTTCCTCACCAGCTACTAAAGCCAAGGCTGCTTGGCAATGAGAACTGGGTCTAAACTTGGGGGAACACTGATCCCAAATTTACACAAGCTCAACCCGCACTCGTCTCACATTTAGAGTCCATTTTTTTCCGAAACTCGACTGCCACAAATCTATTCCAGTATCACCGACAATTGCAATAAATGTCCTGCTTCATCCTGCAATTTAACCCATGTTTTATTCTTGTTCGCTACTTTCTCGCTTCTGGTGGAATTATTTTGATACCATGTCAAAAGTACTTTCAGTGATCATAAAAGTCTCCCCCCATGTCGCCATATTTGTGCTCCGAGAGGACTATATCCGGTTTACCTCGAATCAATTAGATGTTTTAGTGTTCACTTCCTTATTGCCAAGATGCCATCTCCTTCTTCACTGGAAGTCACATAAGGCTCCTTCTAGCACTCAGTGGCTCATTGACACTCTTTTCTAAAGCTGGAGAAAATCAGATATTCAATGAAAGGTAACTATTGAATTTTATAACACGTGGCTTCCTTTCTTAACATTCTTTTACTCTTTTCAGTCTCTGCCCCCTGATTGATGGACCCCACTCTCTCTCGCTTTCTTTTTTTTTTCTGTTTTTTGGTTTCCTTTTTATTTTTATTTATACTGAGTAGCCTAAACACTTATTTATTTATTTCATAACTATTCTTATTTATTATTGTTTTTCAAATTGTGTAATGTCTTTTTGTTTCTCCCGATTACGTTCTCGTGGGCCACAAGAGTAAGAAAACATCCTAGGAGGTCAACTGTATACCTTGCTCTTCATTCATCAAGATGCACAGTATTTCTATTGTATCAATGTTTATTTTTAATTGTGATACGGATGTGCCGTGGCACTCAATGTAAATATGAAATTGGCTCCTTTTCTAATGTGCCTTAACTCCTCATAATAAATATATTAACCAAAAAGAAAAAAAGACTGGAGACTCCTTTCATAAATGTTAAATAAATAACTCCCCATGGGCAAATGAATCATATTAACCATCACTTTGTAGAAAACTAGCACCTGTCAGGGTTTGAATTCATCTTAATCACGTTGCTGATGTGTTTGCGCTAAAGCTGGATTATATATTCACCCAGGTGCACTTTGGCCACCCAGCACGTGACTTTAGTTTCTAATCACATTTTCAGATGAGTCACAAGATGCCCTTTATTGGGGGTTTGATCGTGGTTCAGCTGCATTTAAAGATCACTCATGAGAACGTTGTTTCTCTGCCCAACAGAAAATTAATGAGAAGCCTCAGGTCATCGCTGACTATGAATCTGGAAAAGCAATCCCCAACAACCAGATTATGGGCAAGATCGAGAGAGTACTTGGTAAGGATCCAGATCTGTGTAATAAGCTGCTTGTCAAATTCAGGGAGCGAGTAAGTTTGTGATGCATGAACTTGCAATGCAGAAAGCGTATGTGTAAGAATACAGAAGTGTATCTAGTCTATAAGGTTTATTTCATATACAGTATCTCTCTTCACTGAAAGGCCAAGTGGTTATGCTTGAGAAAATACTCATAATACCTTATATGACTTGCCAGGTTGTAGCAACGTCTCCTTTTATGGAATTTTTCACATTAAAGCTGCCCATAGACAAGTTTTATTTTCAATGATCAGTATATTTTGGCTAAATACAAAGGTTTCCCAGGGAAACCACCCTAGCTCACAACCTTAGTATCTCTTTTTCACCTGTTTTACATCTTGTTTTGATTCTGTCTGTTGACCAGATGAATGTAATTGTAAATGCACCATTATTTGGCAGTACAACTTAAGAGTGCAAATGTCTGTTAAGAAACGGGAGAAGACAAACGATTTCAAGAGAGATGAAAACCGTATGGCGCATTTTATCCCCCCACCCACCTACCCACTTTACTTTCGTTTAAATTCATTCAAAATTTCACATTTTCTCATTGCCCATGTCTGCGCTGATGGTCGCCATTTTTTTATGACGGTAATTCTGCGATTTCACCTCAAGATGGCGATGTTTACTAATATCATCACACCCCGTGCACAAGTCTTTGAGACCCCGGTGCAGGAGCAAGCAAATGGTTTTAGAAAGACATCATGGCCGATTCCAATTTATTTCCAAGAGATAACACTGTATTTCATGTTTATTTAATATGCCTGGTAAGTGAACGGGCCTTTTTATTGTGTAGTATTTGGTTATTATAAAGATTCTTGTGCTTCATACAAATGTTTTTAATGTAAATTACCCAGTAGTAGTGCACTCTGAGTATTTTTTTTTTTTTAGTTCACTCTCAATGCAGTGGCCTTAAGAGTAATTGGTCATTCAAATGTGCCTGCAGTTAATAAGCAAATCATTTTGTTTTTAAAGGAATGAAGTTGCGTGGGAAAGATATTGGACAGCCCCTGGAGCCCAAATCCAAGAAGAAATGAGGACAAAGCCTCGAAATCAGCCCCTTTCCCCTCTCTTATCCCTCCCACCCATGCATCACACTAAGAATAGATTTACTGTATGTCTCTCACGCAAGCCTGAATGGACAGTGACTTTACTAAAATTACAAAAAAAAAAAAAAAAGAGGTAGCTGCGACCGACCCTGCTGGAATGAGTATCTGATTGTAATATTTAACAAACACACTGCCATCTAGTGTTTTGAAGGACACCGTACACCAAGCCCAATTATTCAGCTGTTTTGCATTTAGAGAAACTATGTATAAACTGTGTGAGAGACATTTAATCAGCTGGAACTGCCGAAACCTTTAATCCTTCTGACCATCCTGTACCTTTTCCTTTCCTCCTATCCCTTTCATGGGCTGAACTCACTGACGTCCTGCTGTTGGACTCTGTGCTTCACTGCATGCACAAGCTGCATTATAATATAAACACCTTTAAAATAACAAAAGACAACTATGTGGCAAGACTAAATAAATCCAAAGTGCTGCGATGATTTTGATAAATGACTGCTTTGGCATGAAAACCTTTTTTCCCCCACTTTACAATAATAGAAATGTGAAATTTTATTAAATTGCCAAATGGATGCAGAAACAAAATAATGACTGCAGTTTAAAACTTATTTTCCAGCACACAAGCATCTCATTTACTTCGGGTAGAAGGAAGCAGAAATGTGTGTTTTATTACCCAGATTTCATGAGTGGGTTTGTGTTCAACATGCAGTAGAAAAACAGCTCAGTTTATGCAAGCCCATAGAGTAATTATTCAAAGTACAAAGTGTAGCTGAGAATGAATGCAACTAAATCAAACCTTTTGATCGCAGAAACAATATGTATAGACTTTGTTGTGCTGGGAGAAAAGGTATTTACAACAATAATGTGTTCAGAAAACATATTTAAATTAACAAAAGCAGCCACACGATTGTTCAGAAAAAATATGAAAACCAATTACAAAGAGTACGTAATAGAAAAAAAAAAATAATCCTTCGCCAACAATACAGAAGCATCATTCAATAAGAGTAGAGGGTGTGTGTAAACAACCCTGAGAAGGATCCAGAGATCAATCAAGTCTGTTCTCAAGGCTCAGATTATCCTGAATTATCATTCTACTTAAAAATACTTTACACATCCATTAAAAGAGGGCAAGCGAAAGACTTGCGTTTTTATCAATTCATAACAGACACTTGAGCACAAAACCTACAAACTGGAATAAAATATCAGATCTAAAGCTGAAATCTAATCTTAATAAATGTAGTGATAAAAATGAGAATCTATCCATTGCAAAGAATTATAAATATTACTAATTTTAGTTGTTTAAGGAGTCGAGATGACATTCATTATTGCTTGACGCGTTTCCAGTGTTCAAACTGATCTGTAGTTTTTCCTGCATAACCAGGATCCAAATGACATCAAACAAGCTCACCTATCCTAAAGCAAGCGCTCCGTCGCAAAAAGGAAATCTAACAAATTGAATCTGTTCAGATTCTCTGCAGTGTATTGTTTTGTAAAGGCCACATCAGCCTGATTCTGATCACCACTTGCTTTCATGTGCTACACTGAACCCATAAAGAGTGAATCTGTTTCACTTATATAATATATTAGGCTCAGGAAAACTAAAAAAAAAGTGCAACGTAAGGGTCTGCAGCACCCCTGAGAGCATCACTGCAGCACACACATCTCCGTACTGTACTGGTCTCTGTGTTCGCTGTGTGCTTTGTCTTCTGCTTCTCCGTTCTCCTGTTCCTCTGGTGGGAAAAGGCTCTGTCTGATATCCATTAATAAGTCTCTGCCTTCACTGGGAGGAAGGTTCTCCAAGTAGTACTGGGGAGCTAATTCCACCAACCTGTAATGGTACAGTCAGTCATGACAGGCATTGTTGAGTTTAAGTATGTCTGACTAGCAGAAATCCATTAAACTCTACAGGACAAGGGGTTCTCCAAATCTAGGGTTGGGAACCTAGAATCGACCTTCAAAAACATTGATAAAAGCGGGTTATGAGCAGACTCACATGTGTGGATGAACTTCCGAGACTGTGCGGATGCAGTTGTCGTGAGAGATGGTAAAGTCGTGGTAGAGGACCCAGCTGGGAGGATTGAGACGTGGCCGGCGGCTCAGGTACGACGAGAAGGGGTGCAGGTGAGCCACGTGCCGGTGCGTCAGCAGCAAGTAATTCCCTGAGCCGTCTACATCATGGGCAACCTGACAAAGACGGTAGCATGAGGCTTCATTACTAATAGATATAATAGAACTTTATTGTGCTTGGGATAATGTTTTATACACGCTACCTTAAGGAAGAACCCGGAGATGAGAGCACGCTTGATATTAGTAGTGTTGTCCTGGCAGCCAAATGCAGGAGTAGAAACAGGCAATTCTATACGCTGCATAACCTCCAGTAGCTCAGCCCTTATAGCTACAGCCAATCGCAGTGCAGAGGCATTCAGGAAGTTTGTGTTGCACCAGGCTTCGTCTTCATTATCTATTACAAGACCAAAAAAGAATATATTTACACTCATTGACTCAATTAATAGTTGTGTAATTAATAGTAGTAGTTAGGATAATGTACTTCGAGGTTCCTGTTCTAAAGTACATACGACATAAGTCATTTGACTCGTCTCAGAAGTAAAAACATGTATAATTCACAGACTTAACAAGTGAATATATTAGTTTGTATGTTGATTTATTTAAAGCAATTATACACCAACTCATTTAAAGGCAAGAGGTGCTACTCTGTTTACTGTTTATGTTGTGAGCAGCCACGTTCATTTGACTTGCTGAACTCAGAGGTGTGTCTCAATTCATGTAGTTCTATTAACCTGGGTTTACACTGGGACCACCCTGTCCACGATTCAAAGAAGCATGATGTATGAGCATGCAGAGAGGATGATTAGGGTATAAAAAGGAGGCAGGGTGAATCCAAGAGATGAAACTTTAAAAAATCGTGTTTCGAAGCTCATTAAGATCCCCTACGATGGTGCATCAAGGTCTATTACACTCTGTTAAACTCTATTACGGTTTACTACGATTCCCATGTTCTATCAAGCTCGGTGTCAAATTGTAATAATCGTGGCAAAATATTTGACAGCAAAAACTTTGTCACGATTCCAACAAGTTCCATCAGGATCACCATGACTTCCCACGCTCATCATGATTATCTCAAATCATGGCTATCATGGCCCCAGTGTGAACCCAGGTTTAGTATATTTCCATGTAGTGCGTGAATCTCAACAGGGTAATGTTGGCTCAAATTGTACACGGGAAGTTGAGCACTTTAAAGGAAATGACAATCGCAATAATTGACCATGACAACCAATAACTTCCTCAAAGGAAATCGGTTCTCAAAATTATTTTGTCGAGTCTGTTGTTAAATTGAATGAAAAGAGTATCACTGGTGTTTTTCAAAGACTTGTGCCTTAGTGCACCCAATAATTTTAGTTAACTAAATAACGTCTTCTTATAAAGCCAAATTGAAAGATGCATGGCAGTGTCCTTTACCATATATGGAAGGCAGCCTGACCTTGGGTGGTTGGATGGTATTACACGGGGCACCATGCATGTGGGTGTGTGATGAGATGTTTGAAGATGGTTTGCAGGTGGAGAAATCAAAGTTGCCACTATATCACTTTGAACCTCCATACGTTCATCACTGATCAACATTCTACATTGAAGTCAAGTACTACAGCAAAAGCCTTCAGCATTGTATTAAAACCTACAATCTATTAGAAACTGGAAGAGTTACTCCAGGACCTTCGGACCTTTGTGCAGGTTCTTCGCTCTGCTAAGTGAGTGCTGTTGTTTTTGTATATAAGATGAATCAGATGATATAGGCAATTTTCTGCATCTCAATCAGCTTCATATACAGTGGCATGATAGCGATGCAGAAGATTTCTGACCGAAATGGGTCAGATCTGAGCCAAGGAGAGTATGAAATATATACGGCTTCATGGTATAATGAACAAATTCATGGCACTCAGACGGAAAAACTGATTAATTTCCTTAAAAAAGAGCGTTTTTGATTTTGAAATGTTTCATGCAACATGGAGATCACATCACCAGCAGCGTGAACCACACCCTCCTCCAGCCAGAGGTGAGAAATAACAAGATACAACCTTCAAATGAATGCAGTATTTATTACAATTATTTATAAGCTAATACTGGGGTTGATTAAACCACATAATTTGAAAATGTCAAGAAACACCACATTTACTTGGACATTCATACTAGCAAAGTTAGAAAGCTGTCTTCAATACATAAGGTGTTTTTACTTTTAACCCTTTCAGGGTCAAGGTTATAATCAGCACTTTTGATTCTGCCTTGTTTTGTGTCATTTTTTTCCCCTCACACAACCTCACCTATGTGACCTTACAGTTACTTTTGACATACTGTATTAACACCCTAGACCTAAAATAACGCAAAAAAAAAACCCCACAAACTTGTTTAACAAACCAGTTTTATAACCTGGAATGCAAATATAAATTGTAAATGTAAAACATTATGTACAAGTTTAGCACTGACATTTCCAAGGTGTGTTTCTCCTCCTGTTGTCCACTTGATGGCAGCGTTTACCTCCAGGCTGCCTTGTGTTTTATTTTTTTTTGCTGACATCACACCTTGTAAACTGCCATCACAGGAAGTTAAATTAAAAGTATTAAATTATTAATCATAACTCTGATATTACTTGGTCTATCAACACCATTTAAAAACTGGTATACAGTTCTGCACTTCTACAAGTCTGCACATCTGACACAAGACAAAACAGACTCGGCAAGACCGTTTTTCTGCTACGTCGTCTTAAATCGGCCACGTGATTAAATATGATCATAGTAGTATTCTCTTCAGATCTGTTAACATGCAGATGCAATGCTTGCTTAAATCTATATATGTCTATGTTAAGGACAAGAATACAGAAGTGTATCTAGTCTATAAGGTTTATTTCATATACAGTATCTCTCTTCACTGAAAGGCCAAGTGGTTATGCTTGAGAAAATACTCATAATACCTTATATGACTTGCCAGGTTGTAGCAACGTCTCCTTTTATGGAATTTTTCACATTAAAGCTGCCCATAGACAAGTTTTATTTTCAATGATCAGTATATTTTGGCTAAATACAAAGGTTTCCCAGGGAAACCACCCTAGCTCACAACCTTAGTATCTCTTTTTCACCTGTTTTACATCTTGTTTTGATTCTGTCTGTTGACCAGATGAATGTAATTGTAAATGCACCATTATTTGGCAGTACAACTTAAGAGTGCAAATGTCTGTTAAGAAACGGGAGAAGACAAACGATTTCAAGAGAGATGAAAACCGTATGGCGCATTTTATCCCCCCACCCACCTACCCACTTTACTTTCGTTTAAATTCATTCAAAATTTCACATTTTCTCATTGCCCATGTCTGCGCTGATGGTCGCCATTTTTTTATGACGGTAATTCTGCGATTTCACCTCAAGATGGCGATGTTTACTAATATCATCACACCCCGTGCACAAGTCTTTGAGACCCCGGTGCAGGAGCAAGCAAATGGTTTTAGAAAGACATCATGGCCGATTCCAATTTATTTCCAAGAGATAACACTGTATTTCATGTTTATTTAATATGCCTGGTAAGTGAACGGGCCTTTTTATTGTGTAGTATTTGGTTATTATAAAGATTCTTGTGCTTCATACAAATGTTTTTAATGTAAATTACCCAGTAGTAGTGCACTCTGAGTATTTTTTTTTTTTTAGTTCACTCTCAATGCAGTGGCCTTAAGAGTAATTGGTCATTCAAATGTGCCTGCAGTTAATAAGCAAATCATTTTGTTTTTAAAGGAATGAAGTTGCGTGGGAAAGATATTGGACAGCCCCTGGAGCCCAAATCCAAGAAGAAATGAGGACAAAGCCTCGAAATCAGCCCCTTTCCCCTCTCTTATCCCTCCCACCCATGCATCACACTAAGAATAGATTTACTGTATGTCTCTCACGCAAGCCTGAATGGACAGTGACTTTACTAAAATTACAAAAAAAAAAAAAAAAGAGGTAGCTGCGACCGACCCTGCTGGAATGAGTATCTGATTGTAATATTTAACAAACACACTGCCATCTAGTGTTTTGAAGGACACCGTACACCAAGCCCAATTATTCAGCTGTTTTGCATTTAGAGAAACTATGTATAAACTGTGTGAGAGACATTTAATCAGCTGGAACTGCCGAAACCTTTAATCCTTCTGACCATCCTGTACCTTTTCCTTTCCTCCTATCCCTTTCATGGGCTGAACTCACTGACGTCCTGCTGTTGGACTCTGTGCTTCACTGCATGCACAAGCTGCATTATAATATAAACACCTTTAAAATAACAAAAGACAACTATGTGGCAAGACTAAATAAATCCAAAGTGCTGCGATGATTTTGATAAATGACTGCTTTGGCATGAAAACCTTTTTTCCCCCACTTTACAATAATAGAAATGTGAAATTTTATTAAATTGCCAAATGGATGCAGAAACAAAATAATGACTGCAGTTTAAAACTTATTTTCCAGCACACAAGCATCTCATTTACTTCGGGTAGAAGGAAGCAGAAATGTGTGTTTTATTACCCAGATTTCATGAGTGGGTTTGTGTTCAACATGCAGTAGAAAAACAGCTCAGTTTATGCAAGCCCATAGAGTAATTATTCAAAGTACAAAGTGTAGCTGAGAATGAATGCAACTAAATCAAACCTTTTGATCGCAGAAACAATATGTATAGACTTTGTTGTGCTGGGAGAAAAGGTATTTACAACAATAATGTGTTCAGAAAACATATTTAAATTAACAAAAGCAGCCACACGATTGTTCAGAAAAAATATGAAAACCAATTACAAAGAGTACGTAATAGAAAAAAAAAAATAATCCTTCGCCAACAATACAGAAGCATCATTCAATAAGAGTAGAGGGTGTGTGTAAACAACCCTGAGAAGGATCCAGAGATCAATCAAGTCTGTTCTCAAGGCTCAGATTATCCTGAATTATCATTCTACTTAAAAATACTTTACACATCCATTAAAAGAGGGCAAGCGAAAGACTTGCGTTTTTATCAATTCATAACAGACACTTGAGCACAAAACCTACAAACTGGAATAAAATATCAGATCTAAAGCTGAAATCTAATCTTAATAAATGTAGTGATAAAAATGAGAATCTATCCATTGCAAAGAATTATAAATATTACTAATTTTAGTTGTTTAAGGAGTCGAGATGACATTCATTATTGCTTGACGCGTTTCCAGTGTTCAAACTGATCTGTAGTTTTTCCTGCATAACCAGGATCCAAATGACATCAAACAAGCTCACCTATCCTAAAGCAAGCGCTCCGTCGCAAAAAGGAAATCTAACAAATTGAATCTGTTCAGATTCTCTGCAGTGTATTGTTTTGTAAAGGCCACATCAGCCTGATTCTGATCACCACTTGCTTTCATGTGCTACACTGAACCCATAAAGAGTGAATCTGTTTCACTTATATAATATATTAGGCTCAGGAAAACTAAAAAAAAAGTGCAACGTAAGGGTCTGCAGCACCCCTGAGAGCATCACTGCAGCACACACATCTCCGTACTGTACTGGTCTCTGTGTTCGCTGTGTGCTTTGTCTTCTGCTTCTCCGTTCTCCTGTTCCTCTGGTGGGAAAAGGCTCTGTCTGATATCCATTAATAAGTCTCTGCCTTCACTGGGAGGAAGGTTCTCCAAGTAGTACTGGGGAGCTAATTCCACCAACCTGTAATGGTACAGTCAGTCATGACAGGCATTGTTGAGTTTAAGTATGTCTGACTAGCAGAAATCCATTAAACTCTACAGGACAAGGGGTTCTCCAAATCTAGGGTTGGGAACCTAGAATCGACCTTCAAAAACATTGATAAAAGCGGGTTATGAGCAGACTCACATGTGTGGATGAACTTCCGAGACTGTGCGGATGCAGTTGTCGTGAGAGATGGTAAAGTCGTGGTAGAGGACCCAGCTGGGAGGATTGAGACGTGGCCGGCGGCTCAGGTACGACGAGAAGGGGTGCAGGTGAGCCACGTGCCGGTGCGTCAGCAGCAAGTAATTCCCTGAGCCGTCTACATCATGGGCAACCTGACAAAGACGGTAGCATGAGGCTTCATTACTAATAGATATAATAGAACTTTATTGTGCTTGGGATAATGTTTTATACACGCTACCTTAAGGAAGAACCCGGAGATGAGAGCACGCTTGATATTAGTAGTGTTGTCCTGGCAGCCAAATGCAGGAGTAGAAACAGGCAATTCTATACGCTGCATAACCTCCAGTAGCTCAGCCCTTATAGCTACAGCCAATCGCAGTGCAGAGGCATTCAGGAAGTTTGTGTTGCACCAGGCTTCGTCTTCATTATCTATTACAAGACCAAAAAAGAATATATTTACACTCATTGACTCAATTAATAGTTGTGTAATTAATAGTAGTAGTTAGGATAATGTACTTCGAGGTTCCTGTTCTAAAGTACATACGACATAAGTCATTTGACTCGTCTCAGAAGTAAAAACATGTATAATTCACAGACTTAACAAGTGAATATATTAGTTTGTATGTTGATTTATTTAAAGCAATTATACACCAACTCATTTAAAGGCAAGAGGTGCTACTCTGTTTACTGTTTATGTTGTGAGCAGCCACGTTCATTTGACTTGCTGAACTCAGAGGTGTGTCTCAATTCATGTAGTTCTATTAACCTGGGTTTACACTGGGACCACCCTGTCCACGATTCAAAGAAGCATGATGTATGAGCATGCAGAGAGGATGATTAGGGTATAAAAAGGAGGCAGGGTGAATCCAAGAGATGAAACTTTAAAAAATCGTGTTTCGAAGCTCATTAAGATCCCCTACGATGGTGCATCAAGGTCTATTACACTCTGTTAAACTCTATTACGGTTTACTACGATTCCCATGTTCTATCAAGCTCGGTGTCAAATTGTAATAATCGTGGCAAAATATTTGACAGCAAAAACTTTGTCACGATTCCAACAAGTTCCATCAGGATCACCATGACTTCCCACGCTCATCATGATTATCTCAAATCATGGCTATCATGGCCCCAGTGTGAACCCAGGTTTAGTATATTTCCATGTAGTGCGTGAATCTCAACAGGGTAATGTTGGCTCAAATTGTACACGGGAAGTTGAGCACTTTAAAGGAAATGACAATCGCAATAATTGACCATGACAACCAATAACTTCCTCAAAGGAAATCGGTTCTCAAAATTATTTTGTCGAGTCTGTTGTTAAATTGAATGAAAAGAGTATCACTGGTGTTTTTCAAAGACTTGTGCCTTAGTGCACCCAATAATTTTAGTTAACTAAATAACGTCTTCTTATAAAGCCAAATTGAAAGATGCATGGCAGTGTCCTTTACCATATATGGAAGGCAGCCTGACCTTGGGTGGTTGGATGGTATTACACGGGGCACCATGCATGTGGGTGTGTGATGAGATGTTTGAAGATGGTTTGCAGGTGGAGAAATCAAAGTTGCCACTATATCACTTTGAACCTCCATACGTTCATCACTGATCAACATTCTACATTGAAGTCAAGTACTACAGCAAAAGCCTTCAGCATTGTATTAAAACCTACAATCTATTAGAAACTGGAAGAGTTACTCCAGGACCTTCGGACCTTTGTGCAGGTTCTTCGCTCTGCTAAGTGAGTGCTGTTGTTTTTGTATATAAGATGAATCAGATGATATAGGCAATTTTCTGCATCTCAATCAGCTTCATATACAGTGGCATGATAGCGATGCAGAAGATTTCTGACCGAAATGGGTCAGATCTGAGCCAAGGAGAGTATGAAATATATACGGCTTCATGGTATAATGAACAAATTCATGGCACTCAGACGGAAAAACTGATTAATTTCCTTAAAAAAGAGCGTTTTTGATTTTGAAATGTTTCATGCAACATGGAGATCACATCACCAGCAGCGTGAACCACACCCTCCTCCAGCCAGAGGTGAGAAATAACAAGATACAACCTTCAAATGAATGCAGTATTTATTACAATTATTTATAAGCTAATACTGGGGTTGATTAAACCACATAATTTGAAAATGTCAAGAAACACCACATTTACTTGGACATTCATACTAGCAAAGTTAGAAAGCTGTCTTCAATACATAAGGTGTTTTTACTTTTAACCCTTTCAGGGTCAAGGTTATAATCAGCACTTTTGATTCTGCCTTGTTTTGTGTCATTTTTTTCCCCTCACACAACCTCACCTATGTGACCTTACAGTTACTTTTGACATACTGTATTAACACCCTAGACCTAAAATAACGCAAAAAAAAAACCCCACAAACTTGTTTAACAAACCAGTTTTATAACCTGGAATGCAAATATAAATTGTAAATGTAAAACATTATGTACAAGTTTAGCACTGACATTTCCAAGGTGTGTTTCTCCTCCTGTTGTCCACTTGATGGCAGCGTTTACCTCCAGGCTGCCTTGTGTTTTATTTTTTTTTGCTGACATCACACCTTGTAAACTGCCATCACAGGAAGTTAAATTAAAAGTATTAAATTATTAATCATAACTCTGATATTACTTGGTCTATCAACACCATTTAAAAACTGGTATACAGTTCTGCACTTCTACAAGTCTGCACATCTGACACAAGACAAAACAGACTCGGCAAGACCGTTTTTCTGCTACGTCGTCTTAAATCGGCCACGTGATTAAATATGATCATAGTAGTATTCTCTTCAGATCTGTTAACATGCAGATGCAATGCTTGCTTAAATCTATATATGTCTATGTTAAGGACAAGCGGTGGCCTAATGGTTAAAGAAGCAGGTTAGGGACTGAAAGGTCACTGGTTCGATTCCCGAACCGGCAGCTCCAGCTTCCCCTTCCTCCACCTTCATGGCTGGCACCTAACCCCCAAACTGCTCTCTGGGCACCCCAATGTGGTCCGAGTGTGTGTGTGCACAATTTGGATGGGTTAAATGCATAGCCAATCTCTTGTGGGATTAATATAGTATATAAAAAAGAAAAAAGAAGTCATGTTATATGCTACCATTATTTAGCATCATTGCTATTTCATGAGTATCTGAAGTTTAAACCTTCATAGTGACACCCATGTCTCTCTCCAGTGTTTGGATGTGCAAATGCAAAGTTCTGTCATCTGAGTCAAATCAAATGCATAAATTGAAGTGTTTAGCTGGTAGAACAATGAAACTGTAATATTAACTCTTGGGCTTCACTTTGGTTGGTGCAACAATCATAACCTCTGTAGAAATTGTTCAAAATGTACTGAAAACCTGGAGATGTTTTGCTGTGACTCACGCTGTAGGAAGGTGTTATAGATGTTAATGAGGGTCAGGTGGTCTCCATCTGGGTGCAAAAGGGGGCGGCGATGAGTTAATGCTGCCTCCTCTTTATTGGGTGGAGGAGTTACAAAGCATGAAGGAGCTGTGAAAAGAGAAAAGAGGGGTTATTTTGACAAAGTCTGGAGTAGAACAAAATCACGTTACACATGTTATTACACTCCTGTGTACATAAAGGCAACTGATCCGAAGATATATGTTTATACGGTATATGCATAAATGTATTTGGGTAGAGATGCTCTTCACCAGTAAGCATTGCAGCAATGGTCAGAAGTTCACTGACGCAGTCAAACTCGCAAGATGCGATAAGGGCTCTGGCCAGCGGTGGCTCTAGAGGGAGCTCAGACATGATGATGCCCACCTCCGATAGGTTGCCATCGTCATCTAGAGCAGCCAGGTAATCCAAGTCCTCTAGAGCCTGCATTAATGCCTCTGGAGCTGCAGAGAAAACAGATCACATGACCTATTTATTTAATTTTTTTCCCACTTAAACGGTTGCAGTGATTTAAAGCAAAACAAATGAGCATGATTAGCATTAAAGTAACGGATTCCCAGGACTCCTAAAAACCATCAAAAACGCTGTCTGAGTCTGGTTTCTATTGGGATCAAATCTGAAGGTGCTCATATACGACACTGGAGCATAACCGACACTGCATTCATTCATCTTCAGTCAATGCTTCATTCTGTTCAGTGGATAAATAATTTTTTAATTACTGCAGACAGGTACAGGTCTATAATAAAACTAGAAATGCCTTCTTGTCACAGAACACTAGGTGTATCCCCTTTGTGGTTAACAGGCATATCTAGTATAAATAAACTATCCTGCACTAAATTTGACTTTTTACATGACCACATGCATATTTCCTGTGGCCCCTGTGACTTTGGAATTTGGTCAAGGTGACCCAGTTTCAACAGGCGTAAAGACCCTAACACCAAGTACAACGGGTATGAATTGGAAACAAATCCGAAAACAACTGCACCTTCTAGAGTGTTAACCTGCATTTATGAAAGATAGGTCATGGTGTCCAAGAGAGCATAATTGGCTGGGCGATCAGGGACAAAACAAGTATTTCGGATATTCGTGACATATTTAGAATATTATTTTTTGGCAACTAAATTTGGCTTAAAATAATGACATGAGTCCTTTTATGTAGCACTTTTTTAAGAAATAATTCAATACTAATCAAAAGTTTAGACACACCTACTCATATCAATGTGTCCAAAATGTTTCATGTTACTGGACATTCATTAACATGCATGTCCAGAATTCTTGCTGGTTGGTGGGGATCAAAATATCACTAGATCAAACACAAATTACCTTTATATAGTGTGTTTTTCCAGATTTTCTTTTTAGTTTCTGTCTTTCTGTCTTAAAATATCCATTAATCTAAAAGGGAGGCGACCGTGAAGCATTCAAATCAGATTGCCGAACCACCCCAACTGACCTGCTGAACCCAACTTTTGATGCAGAGGAGCAGTGGCTGTGCCCCAGGTTCCCCCTGGATGTCTGAGCTCCTCAACCTATTTCTAAGACTGAGCCCAGACACCCTTCGAAGGAAACTCATTTCAGCTGCTTGTATGCATGATCTCATTCTTTCGGTCACTACCTGAACCTCATGATTGTAGGTGAGGGTAAATGGAGAGCTTTGCCTTTAAGCTGCTCAGCTCCCTCTTCACCTAAATTAAACCTACCATAAAAATTTGGGTTGTTCACATGGACAAAATTACAAAATCAGCAAAATATCAAATAATTATTTCCCCCTGTGCAAATAGGGCCAAAGTATTATAGTTTTCTCTACTATGAAAATGTCACATCAAGTAAGGATCTGCAAGAGTAAAAAGGACCCAATAGATAACAAGAGCTGAGAGAATAAAAACAGCATAGTGGCCTGACCTGGCCGGTCCAGGAACTTGCACTGTCCCATATCGGCAATGTCCAGTCTTTTGAGAAACAGGACCAGGTGGCTGAGGTTTGCCTCGGCTACTCCAGGACACCGAGCTTCAGGCATTCCCTCCTCATACATTGATTGGGGGTATAGACGAAAACACACCCCTAAAACAGAGAGTACACAGAGACTGCACTTAACTTTATGGTTCTCATATATCCCTGCCCTATACATTACACTACTTTGCAGGTAAAGTTCTGCTGAGCTGAATGCAACTTCAGTTACCTCTAGTCACTAAAGAGTAGATGTTAATTATTACTAGAATTCTGGTTGTAGTAATACCAAGAGAATGCCTCACCCGGCAGCGTGCTGTTCACTTTCTGAGACCGAGCGTCTGCCTGGTGTTTGCTGATTGGCCGTTGAACCTGGGAGTCAGCTCGAATCTGTGGATTGTACACCTGGATTTGCAAGTTGAGAGAAAATTGGAAGAAACATTTTGTTTGGGATTTATGTTTTGACATAAAGTAATAAAGATTTTTCCAGATTTCCTCCCTAATTTAAGTGTTTCCCCTGATTTTCTGCCTTTGGGAGAAGTTAGTAATTAGATTAGAATTTTTCATAATGTCGGAAAGGAGTACTTTCCTATCACATGACAGCTGCCAACTAGGGAAGGCAAGTACTGTATAAGAGACTGTATGCCATCCCTCTCTTCCCCATTGGCTCCCAGCCACCGAACCTGCGAACTCTCAGATAGTAGCAGCGCCACTCAGGAGCCCCACTTTTTTAAAAGCATGGTGGTCAGTGTGTCCTGGGTTTTAGTGTCAGCTTGCAACGCATGGATAAAAAAAAATGTAAAATGGATTTAAAATCCTTCCTCCATCATGTATCTTACACCCGAGTGCCATTTAATCAGAACTCACGGTTTTGAGTTGGAGTCCTGTATCAATGACGTAACGAATGTTGGGCAAAGAGAACGATGCTTCTCCCAGAGCGTCTGAAAGGATGACCCTGCGTTTTAAACACGTCCCAGCTTTCTCATCTTCTGTCACTTCAGCTTGATTGTCCTCCCCATCTGCTGTGTAAACCTGCTGAGCGGCTGCACCGAGACCCATGTGGAGTGGCAGAACCCGCATCGTGCCCAGTTGTGCACTCAGAGCTACGCACTCCTTCTCCAACAGGGCTGTACAATCAGCGATTTCCTGCAGACATGAGAATAAAATAAAGAATTATGTATATTACACCACCAGATAACATGATTCCAAATACATGTCTGTTCACAATGTGTAAAGTGAAGGCAGCTTTGTTTATGGGAAGTGGCTGAATATTTCGGTTATCCACACAGAGCCAGTAATTAGCACAAGTACGTTACACCTGCTGTAATATGACACTTTCAGAAAAATCATCCTATCCCACAATGTTAAAGGACCTTTTTGGGCTCTCGAGTGGCGCATCGACAAGGTGCGCGACTATCAACCCAGAGATCGCAAGTTCGAATCTGGGTTGATGCCACAGCCATGCCACAGCCATCCGTGACCGGGTGTCCATGGGAGCTAACTGGCCGAGCTCTCACAGGAGGGAGGGATGGCATATG
>JAOUQZ010000029.1:4651392-4667848 GCA_028564935.1 Neosilurus hyrtlii | reverse complement strand
CACATTATAATATATATTAACAATATATTTTCCCACTATTCCAACACAAAATTATTACATTATAACAATACCATATTTATCATGCTGTAACGTTAAATGTTTCAGGTAATGACACAAGATTTCATGTTATTTTGTCATACATTCTTTCATTTTCTGAAAAGCTTAATCCTAATTAGGGTCGCGGGGAGGCTGGCGTTCATCTCAGCCGACTCTGTACACCATGGACAGTTCACAGGATAGAAACACACTGACTCTTGACAAAAACCAGCAATGGTTCTTTTACATGCCTCTCACTTCGCCTCTCAGTGAGAGACATGGCCGGCCTTTGATAACCCAGTTAGCTGCACTGGGGGGACAGCAGTGACATCCCGTTGATAGTGAGGCTTGAACCCCCGACCTTGGGATCAGTAATCCAGCACCCTACCATCGGTACTTATCATGTTATAATGTGAAATATATTTAGGTTATAACACAAGTTTTCATGGTATTTTGTCATACAAACTTATCACATTATAAGAATAAACTTTTAATGTTATAACAATATAAAAATTATCATGCTTGAAAGTCAAATTTTTTATTCTATTACAATATATTCTAATATAAATATATCATGTTATAGCAATAAAATTTTAAATAGTATGTAAAAATACCTTTTAAATATATTGTGATAATGTTATAAGTTTGATGCTATGATTTCGACCCTTTTTGTTAAACTGGTGTGGCAGCAATACGATGCTAAAGTAAACCCTTAATTAATTTTTTTTTTAATTTTATTGTTTTGTTAGTTTTGCTATATATTTTGTTTTACTTTCTTCTTTCACTCACTTTTTGAGTTTAACATCCTGTTTTTGTAATTTTTTGTAAATTAAATTGTAAAACAAGTGCACTTGGAGAGGACAAACCTCCACCGAGCTGAAACCCCTATAGCTGATATATAAATGCATGTCAGCTAATTAATGTATTACCTCTAAGTCCTTTGTAATTGGGTGATGGGGTCCATGTGTAACCATGAGGATTGCGTAGGCTTTACAGATCAGGCCATGAGCAGCTTCGATCAGCCCTGCGTGCCAGTGTGTCACGCCTGCCCTCATGGTTGCCATGCCAAGCTGAGCATTGTTTGGGTGATAGAGCTTCCTGATGGATGGCAGGAAACAAGTACATACAAATAAAATATATCATTGTTGTTTTTTTCTGAGCCAAACATGCACACTATACGTACACGTAGCCGTCCACCATCCTGCGTGCATATTCGGCAGCCTCCGGGAAGGACTGCTGGTAGGACAGCACCTCACTGATCACCCTGAACACCTGCAGTAGGTAGAGGTGCGTCTCAGCCAGCACCGGTTCCTGCTTCTCCAGGGTCTCGCGGCAGATTTTAACAACCTACACCAGACATTGATGCCAAAGAAGAATAAACATGTGTCAATGACAGGTGCATGGCAGTCTGGGGGAGCTAGATAGAAGTCTGAGGAGTTGAAAGCTGAATTCTGGGAAAGACAGCCAAAACAGAACAGGAAGAACAGGGCATACCCCCACCTTTGTCCAGAATCCCCATTACCCTAGTAGGATTAAGCGTTTTGGCAAATGAATGAGTGAATGAACAGTCATACAGTATATATATATATATATATATATATATATATATATTATGGTGTACACAGTCTCTTTATCGTTTGTACTGTATTAGTTATTTGATCTATTACAAGGCTCCACTGTAAGAAACTGAGCCTGCTTCTTATACATAGGTTATATATGGAAGTTAAAGGTTCTTTTTATATAACATACCTCACTGAAGTTCCCTTCCACACGAGCCTGTTCAATTTTGGCGAAGGCCTCCACACTATAGTCTGTGACCTCCTTCACCAGCTCGGCCGAGGGCTGAGGATTCAGTAGAGAAACTAAGAGAGAATCGCATCCCAAATGACATCCCAAAGCAACATTAAAGCCTTAAGATCTAACAGATCCAGTTCTCACTTTACCAAAATGTGGTCTTTGCAGGTTTTAAGTTTTTAAAAAAAATGCATTTATTTTATAATGTATTAATTCCACAAGGAAAATGTTGACATCTGCATTTAACTCATAAAAAGTGAGCACACACATAAACAGTGAGTAAACACACACTTGGCGCAGTGGGCTGCTTCACATATCAGCCCCCGGAGAGCAGTTTGGGGGTTAGGTGCCTTGCTCAAAGGCACTTCAACCATGAATGTGGAGGAAGGGAAGGTGCAGCTCACTTCCCCATCGCCACTCATTTTTCCTGCTAGTTCAGGAATCTAACCAGCAACCTTTTGGCCGCTTCTCTAACCATTAGGCCAAGGCTGTCCCATGATAACGTGGTATTAATGAGGTCTTAGAACAAATATCAGATGTTCCAAAAAAATTCTAAGATTGTCACCTGCATGACGTTATAGAATTATTAGGGGGAAATAACAGATCTCTATATTATGTAAAAATTAGCTTATGCCTAATAGTGTTAAATCTGGAATTTTCAATCCAGATGGAATGACACATGGCAAAGCTGCTGTTACAGAAAGTTACAGCCCCTTCTGATCGATCATGTTCCAGTATAAGCCCTTCCAGTATTTTCAAACAGATTTTTACTGATATGCCAGCACACACAATATGTTTATAGCCACCCCACCTTTTTGCCATCGGTCTCTTTCACCGCCATCATTAGGTCGTCCTTGATGCCTTTGCTGCAGTGCTCACATTTACAGTCAAAGTAATATTGCTTCTTGAGCAGCTTCTGACGATCCTCGGATAAGTTTAAGAAGTCCACATAGCTGACTGTCACCTCGGCACCTTCTGGAATCTTTTCTAAGGCACGCAGCTCAATTCTACCATCAGGACAGAATAGCAACAGCATACAAAGAAAGATAGCATGTTTTGATTTTAAGCAGATGGGCAATACTATTAATGGATATACTATAATACTTGGTGTAAGTGCATGTTTTCATGGGGATCTGAGGATAAGTACTGTCGAAAACACCACAGCAAGATGCATAAAATTACGCTTAACAGTCAATGCAAATGCAAATCCAATTATATTGAAGTCACTATATGCTTTAATTAATGCAAACAGTCATTTTACTTTACACTCGTTAGTAGCATTAGCACCACCGCAAATATTCAAGTTCATACAGATCTATTTAAACAGTAAAAAGGGACGAACGGACGAACTTGTGAAATGGAAAAGATGCGGTAAGTTCACCAAAGACAAAGGTTAAGATTCAGTTACACTCCACTAGCCTACCTCCTCTGAGAGTGTAAAGCTGAGTCCAGAGCGGTCTGACTGGAAAAAAAGGCAAGAGGCCAGATCACAGGCAACTACCAAGCAACACAATGTAAAATGGTTTCATTTGTTTAGCATGACCCGACACTAGATTTTTGAAGTAAACCATACAAATGTGCAAATATTTGTTCGATCAGAAGTCCTGTCCTGACGTCCAGTTAATAAATCCAACATCCACCGAGCCTAAAGCGAATCATTTTTTTAAGTATATACTACACAGTAATATAAGAAAAGTAAACTAAAGCATATTTTTATGGTTTATTTTCACATTTTTAAAGCTTGATAATAGTCACTATTTGTCCATGATTTTGATTCAAGCATTATCCCAAATTGGGAGGTACGTTGACGTAGTGGTTAGCACGTTGGCCTCACAGTGAGCGAAAAGGTCCAGGGTTTGAGTCCTGAGCTCTTCGAGGGTGTTTCTGTATGCAGTTTACATGTTCTCCCTGTGCTTGCAAGGGTTTTTTTGGGGACTCTGGTTTTCTCCCACCATTGATTAGCACATTAGGTTAATTAGCTGTTCCAAATTGATCCTAGATGTGAGTGGAAATGTGAGTGGACTGCCGAGCTGTCCAGGGTGTCAGCTGAGATAGGCTCCAACCTCCACATGACCATAGGCATATTAAGTGGTTTGGTGAATGAATAAATTATCCCGAGTTTGCAAGGTGGATAATACCTATTATCCTGACATAGCAAACCAATCTGAACAGGCCTTTTCGGTGTAGTATATACTAAAGTGAATTACCGTACATTTATGGAGACATTAGCTTGTCACTTAAAGGTACCCTCTAAGGTTCTTAGTTCTACCCTTGATATATGTATTGGGAACATATATGTAAACAGGTACACATAGTTTCCTTGAGGTCAATAATGAGCCCTAGAGAGTATATTACTGTAGACCCTTCTGTACCCCTATTTTTTAAGTCTGGTTGTAGCCCAATCAATATTTGTTTCATTCACTTTACATGATGTGTAAAAGTTGGAAAAAATTATATATTATACAATAAAGAAACATACTATGCATGCCATATCAGGACTTCTCACCTGCCATGATTGAGGATGACTGTACAGTTGGGCCAGCAGTCATGGTTGACCAGACAGAGGTTAGGAAAGAGTCCCACACCTACTGCCTGGAGCCCACGTTGGTCACTTAGAGTGAAGGCATTGCAGTTGATCTGAAAAGGAAATACAGTGTCCTTAACATGTGTGGCCTTGCACCAGCCTTATATTTTATACACGAAGCTGTGTATTATGTTGTTTTTAGATACAAGAAGAGTTTGCAGATGAACAGTGAAGACATCCTACCACACCAAAGATATGTGAGACATAGTCTGCGCTATACTGCCTGCTGTTGCCTTTCCAGTAGTCCTGGAAGCTGTCAACATTCACTTTGAGCTGTTTAAGGTCCTCGGGGGTCATTGCAGAGATATGGTCCTCCAAGAGGTCTAGAGTTGTGAGCTGTGTGTCAAAGACTTTTCCTTTGTGCTTCTGTATGCGCCATAGAGCACGTGCAGCCAGACTGAAAGGAAAAACTGAGACTAAACATTAAAACGTACAGGAACATATTCACGTTTTTCACATAGTTTTAATATAGCTTAGAAACAATAGCATTTATTCATTAATTCATTTGCATGAAACCGCTTAATCCTTTTAGGGTTGCGGGGAGGATGGAGCCTCTCTCTGTCGACTCTGGACGTAGGCACGGTACATCCTGGACACTTTTACTGCAGGGCCAATGCACACACACAACCATTTACACTCACACTTGGGGCAACTGGAAAGAGCCAATTTGCCTAATGTGCATGTTTTTGGATTGTGGGTGGAAACCAACACAGGTATGAGGAGAACATGCAAACTCCACACAGTAACGCCCTTGATGAGCCCAGGACTCAAACCCAGGATTGACTTGTCGTGAGGCAGATGTGATTTTTAAGTCACATGCATGAATTCTTAGAAGGTTTATAGTCAAAATTAGCTAGGTAGCTAAGATAAGAACATCCTGAGGTACATTCATAAACATTCATAAACATTCATAAACTTTGCTGTTAGTGATGGAAAGTTAGCTGACATAAGCAGATCTGATCAAGGGAATTCATGAATGTTGCTTTCCC
This sequence comes from Neosilurus hyrtlii, assembly GCA_028564935.1. Taxonomy (NCBI): domain Eukaryota; kingdom Metazoa; phylum Chordata; class Actinopteri; order Siluriformes; family Plotosidae; genus Neosilurus; species Neosilurus hyrtlii. The sequence goes on along the minus strand of JAOUQZ010000029.1, from coordinate 4,662,445 downwards.
ACATGTGAATTCCTATAAATATGTCAGATGTGATGAGTTGATATTTGGTCTCAGATGAATGGATGGATGGATGCTGGGTTGGTGTCTCATAAATCTCAGTGTCGAACCTCTACTCACCGCACATTCTCACTTGGTGCCTTGCCACCTTGTTTGATGGCGGCACACTCATGCTTGTGCTCCTCCCAGGCAGCACGCTGGCATGTGCGGTCACAGTAGTGGGCAAACTTGCACTGGGCACAGCGGTGTGGATTAACCTGTCTGCGGAAGCAGCTGTGACACACGTGCATGGACAGACTGCAGGACAAAGGGGGAAAGTATTTGAATACATTAACTTCAGTACTAGATTACTAGAGATTTTCATTCTTACATTTACTCACTGCATTTAAAGACAGATTACTTGCTCTCTATTATTATACATAATATGCCTGAAGTATGTATATACTTGACCATCACACCCATGTGCCCTTCTTGAAGATTCTATCCAAACACACACACACACATACACACACACACACAACCATTCACACTCCCACTCACATCTAGTGGTAATTCATAGCAGCAAATTAGCTTAATGTGTATGTCTTTGGACTGGGAGGAAACCGGAGCAACCAGAGGAAACCAAGCAAGCACAGAAAGAACATGCAAACTATACAGAGAAACGTCCTTATCAAGCCCGGGATGTGTACACGGGACCTTCTTGCTGTCAGTTAAATGTGCGAACCACTACGGCATCATGCTGCCCTGACTTTTACGTAAAAATTGACTGGAATATAAGTCGAATAAATAAATATTACACAACAATTAAAAATACACAGATAGGAAATTCAGAAATAAAATTGTTGTGTTTGTGTTGCACATGCAAAGATTAGCAGCATATATGATAGATATTTATCCTGGGATGACCTCCTAGTATCTGTTTGTCTTTTATTTAGAATATATCTGTACACACCTGTCAGGCTTCACTAAATAAACTGCTGGTCCTCCTGGCTTTCCAGTGTTTTTATGGAAATCAAGCCATGGTAACAGACAAAAGTATTAAAACTCCCCTCCTCTCCAATACAAATACAAAGACAAATATCCTGTGCACCAGATTGAAAGACGTTCCCAGATGACCTGGCCCCATTATAAGAGCAATATTAAATTCTGGGGGGTGGGGTTGTTTTGGGGGTGTTATATCACATACAAGTCCACTAGGGATATTGTGTTTTTATCTGTGATTTATGACCAAGATTACCATGGGCTGTTTGTCAGTGTTACGATGCTTTATAAAAAGTAATGCAAGCTTTCGTGAATTTTAATTTAAACTTCAAGATAGCAACTGTAATAAATATGTAATAAAAAATACTCAGATATTTGACTTTCTTTGTCCAACCTTCTTTCTGTGTAAAAGTCACTACACTGGCCAGTGCCCTGCTATCATTCAGTCAGACAATAATGGAAAGCTGTGTTTCTGTTTACAAAATCTTCAAGTGGAAAGCTCTGCGTGCTACCATCTGACATGCATAACCTGACAACTATGCAAACTCTTCTTACTTTTTATGGCGGTGAAACTGTGATCCGGTCACATGAGAGTAAAACCTTGTTCAACCCTTTGCTGTGTGAGAGCCTTGTACAGTACATGGCAAGCCAAATAATCAGGACCATGATTCGTTCTGAACTGATGCTACATATTGATGTGATTGGGAGAAAAACGTCTTAAAGGTTATTAGAAATGTTTATGTGGTGATAATACAAGAGAACGTAAATCATAAATTTAGATCATTAAGGAGTTTTCCAACAAAGAATATCCAAAACAGCTTGTCTAGAAATAGTCCTGAAGTACATTGCCATCAAGTCATAGGATATGAATCATGTGACTCGTGTTATTCCTGTTTTCTCCAAACACATACTGTACACAAATGAATTCAGACATTCATTAGAGTACCAAATAAATCACAATCAGAAAAAAAATGTATTGTGCATATTTAATGTAAACTTCACAATTGCGCAGTATATGTTTTATTTTATTCTATTATACTGTACTATACTAAAGTTTAAATGAACTTGACAAACTTCCCCTTTTTAAAGCTGTCTACCTATTTCTATTCTACAATAGCTAGTAATTCTACAATATCAATAATTATCTTATAGCCAATTTATTTGAGAGAAAACAAATTCGGCTAGCAAACCTTGCTAAATTCTTTGTAAGTTTAGTACTGATGTCAACAGTAACTTTTAAAGAAACAATTTCATGCCTAGTTAATTTGCATCAAGCTAAATGTTATATCTAGCTTATTCATAGCTAGCTATACTTTATATCTCGCTAATTTAAATCTACCTACATTTTATATAAAATAAATAGCTAACTCATATCTAGCATAATTCTATATCTATCCAATTCATATTTAGCCTAATTTTATATCTAGCTAGCATTTAGCTAAATATTTATGTCTAATTTATATCCAGCTGACATTTACATCTAGCTAATTAATATCTACCTAACTTATAACTTATTACACCAACTTAATTTTATATCTAGCTAATTCATTCACTCATTTGCTGCTTAAACCTACTTGGGTCGCAGGGAGACTGGAGCCTATACCAGCCAACACTTGGTTAAGGCACGGTGCACCCTGGACAACTCGCTTAACCACCACAGGACCAAAACACACATCACCATTCACAATCACACCTAGGGGCAATATGGAACATCCGAGTAGTCTAATTTGCATGTCTTTGGACTAGAGGAGGAAACCGGAGTACCAGGAGTAAACCCTTGCAAGTACAGGGAGAACATGCAAACTTCACACAGAAACGCCAGAGCCCCGGACTTGAACCAGAACCTTTTTGCTGTGAGGTGGACGTGCTAACTACCATGCTGCCCCTAGCTAAATGACATTTAGCTTCATTTTTTTTTTTAAATCTATTGATGTACCCGATTCATATCTAGAAACACTTTATAGATAGTTCATTTATATCTAGCCTAATTTTAACTGGTCCTGACTGAAATTAAACATTAGACATGGATGAGATCTTTGCAGCTGGATATTCAGGATGCATTGCATTTCTTAGTACCTAACTCTACACTTGACTTACATTTCTAAGTAAATGATCTATTTAGACTTTAACATGAATAAAAATACATTTACACTTCTCAAATTTCAACAATTTTTAAAACTGTACACTCTTGGATAAGTGACTTTACTCCATGTTTCAAGTTGATAATCTTTACTTTCCCATAAAAGTTTAGTGTCAAATGGTCAGAAATGTATTTTTTACAGTTTTTATTAGTAGAACAGTACATGTCATATTATTATCTTATTCACTTGTCATTTCTAATTAGCCTGTTACCATTCTGTCTTCTCCTCTTTCACTTTTAAAGCCATGTCAAATTATATTAAAACAAATGCTACCATGGGACCATGTATCAGGTACCAAGAATAGGTTCCCTGCTGTTTAAAAAAGGCTTTTTATTCTAAATCCACCTTTATACAAAATATGAAAACATGACAAAGGGAAAATATCCTTAATATAGGCAAATATATGTAATGTATGTAATATGTGTATTTATTTTTTTATGTCGACCTTAAGAGTATTGAGCTGGGTGCTACTCTTGTTTTTCTAAAGTATTTATTTCTAAAGAATTAAAATGAGCTAAAATGGCAAAATAATAAATTAATAAATAAATAGCATTTAATAATAACTAAAAAAAATCTAAATATTAAAAATACATTTCTAATCTAAATAATATGATAATTACATATTTAAAATTTTAAATATTATTTATATTTTACTTCATTTTAGATGTTTTTAAGGAACAAATGAAGCATAAAGTGCAAAAGAGTATCACTCAGAATTTCAGTATGTATTAATATTTTATTATTGATTTCTGTTAATGTTTTGGGTTTTTTTGCTTTAACTTTTGCTTTTTTACTTTTATCATTTTTTTAATAAATATTTTGAACAAAATTGAAGGTGAATGGATTTTGTTTGCTTTTAATAAATACTGGACCACTCATTTATATAATTATTATCATTGCGTCTGTACTACCTTATTCTACACTGGATTAAAAGTAACTGTCTAATTAAATTTATTACATAACTTTTCTTAATCTGTTTCTATTCAAAAGCCATTCTATTTTGATGATTCTTATTGTCACACACAACCTAGACACAAATCCCACCTGTCAAAGACCACAGCAGCGAAGCTGGCCTCCGCAAACACCACCTCACCAGGCTTCATCTCTTTGGTGATCCGGAGGCCGCGGCCTTTCTCTCCAGCCGCAAACACCTCCACAGCGTCCATTTTATGCAGGGTCATGTCGCTGCTTCTGCTCAGAGAGGAGCTGCTCACACAGGGCACACTGTCTTTCTCTGAAACTTACCTAGCCATCTACCACATAGTAGCTCCTTCCCTAAAAATAGAACTCAGCCCCCCACTGGAAGGTGGTGCTGGAGGTATAGTCCTGATGTGTGTCTAGGGAAGAAGGTGGATGCAGTGCAGAGGGTGATGGAGTGTGTATGGGTGGTGGTGGTGGTGTATGTCCTCCCCTTGTTTGGGAGAAGTGAGGCAGTGAGAGTATTTTTGTCCAGCAGCTGCGCCTGCCTGTCACAGGGGAGATGTATGGGATGGTCTGACTGCTGTGAGACCCTCAAAACAAACTGAAATTCGACAACCTCCACCTTTTATTACTGTTTAATCAGTTCATTAAACACAACGTAATATTTTAGTATTTGAATATTCATGACTGTGTTTTAAAATTTCAGCATTTAAAAAGACTTTACTACATAAGGACTGGTTGTTATTCATAATTATTATTGCTATTCATACAACCCATGGCCATGCTTAACCGCCCATAGGTTCACTGTGTCTGTATTAGCCCTGCAGTATACAGGTGGCCCTGTTCAGGGTTTACCCCTCCTCTTGCCCCGCAACCCTGACGGATAAATAGTTAGATGATGGATAGATGTTGATTTTTTTGGGGGGGGGGGACGACACCCTTTATATGGATGTACAGTACTGTGCAAAAGTCTTGAGCACATCCCAAGAAATGCTGCAGAGTGAAGATGAAGTTGTTTTTTTTTTGTTACTACTTTAATAAAAGACTCTAATGATCAGTAAACAGTAATAAAGGAAATAAAGTCAATATCTGGTGTGATGAATCTTTGCTTTAAATAGTCGTCTCAAGTACAGTGTGTGAAGTTCCCTCCCTCTCAGTCACTCATTTGCTAAACCACTTAATTCTATTAGGGTCGCTGGTAGGGTGGAACCTATCTCAGCCGACACTGGCCACGGACGAGGTACACCCTAAACAGCTCGCCTGACCACCGCAGGACCAACATACACTCACATTACTATTCATAGTCACATCTATGAGCAATTTGGAACAGCCAGTTATCCTAATGTGCATGCCTTTGGACTGTAGGAGAAAACTAGAGTACCCAGATGAAACCTACATCTGCAAGGGTAGTTAGTACATGCAAACTCCACCCAGAAACGCACAGGCTCGGGACTTGAACCCAGGACATTCTTGCTGTGAAGCGGACATGATAGCTTCCATCATGACCAGTGTGTGAGAAATTTCGTGTCAAAGACCTGGCCTGTGCTGTAAAAATTACTTTCACTGAATTAAGAGTAACAGTGGAAAGAATGAAACTCGTTCATCTGAATTCGGGTCACGGGGAGGCTGGCGCCCATCTCCACGGACTCTGGGCGAGGGCAGAGTACACCCTGGACAGCTCACCAGGCCATCGCAGGGCAGAAACAAGCTGACGCCAATGCAGCTACTCTTTAAGAAAGTCAGCAATGGTTCTTTTACATGCCTCTCACCACAGACAGTGAGAAACATGGCTGGCCTTTGATAACACAGTTAGCTGCACTGGGGGACAGCAGTGACAACCCAGGGACAGTGGGGCTTGAACCCCCGACCTTCAGATCAGTGATCCAGACCCTACCACTGGGCCAGCACTGCCCCAAGAATGAAACTGAAATAATACGTAATTTTGAGCAAATTAAGGCACTTTTATTAAATGTAACAACATTGCAAGTTACAGAATCACAGTAATACATCTATAAATTACAGAAGACATGACCATCAGCTACAGATTACATGAACCACTGTTATTTGGTTTAATTAAAAGTGCACTGATACCACAATCTGAGTGAATTTTGGGTAAAACTATATAAAAATCTACTTAGCCAGTTCTCGTGAACACCAAAAAAAATAGATTTGTATAAGAATTGGCACTTTCGCATTTTGAAGAGCAACACAATAGCTTTTGCTTTACTAGATAACCAATTGGACCAACACATGACCTTCCATTACAGTACAGTATTATGTATATCTACATAACTTTATATTGTATAATTAAACCAGAAGCTCACCACTGAGATAGCTAATGCTACATTAGTAAGATACCTTAGGCTGTAAGTTTACAATATATAGTTAATGTATGTTTATGTTTGTTATGTGTTGACGGTAAACATGTAATTTAAATTACATGAAATATATACCTAAAAGTAACCATACTAACTACACATATTTTTGGTTCAGTCATTACAGCCAGGACCCAAATCTTCCAGCAAGCTACCTCAAATTTAGAAGCTAGCTAAACAATTAGGTAAATTATAATCTCTACATAAAATTGTTTGTTGTTTTTTACTTTATTTTATTTTTTTTATTAACACTGGTATCGTAATCACCAGCATTTTCGGAATCCATCTGTTTATTTGCTTGTTGGTCACTTAGCCTGTGAATGGAATCCTTTGCATGGATCTTCCCCAAACTTGGTGGGGACACTACCCTACCTAACTTTCAGAGATTATATGATTTAGGAACATCTAGGACAAAAGGCCAAGGTCAGAGCAAGGTCACAATATTTTGGAGATAGAGTGCTATTCAACTTGGAAGTGAGTGCTGACAGACTTGCTATTACTATGGAACACTAATAAGAAACCACTATAGACTTACAAATGGTAGTTACCATTTGACCTTAAGTGACCTTCAAAGGTCAAACCCCAGCCATTTTGTGAATCCTTCAAATGAGAGAGCCTTTTCACTAATTTGGTCACATCTATGTACTATAGAGCATACTGCTGGACGAGCCCATGGATAATTAAAACCGATATATTGGGCCCATTTGCTGCGCTATCCATGCTCCCTGGTGAAGGTACCTTGTTATTATTTTCTTTGATTTAATCCAGAAGCAAGTTATGGTAGCATTTGGGTAGAAAACTGTAGAATAGAAAATATTCATACTCAATAAAGTATAGTGTTTGAACGTTTACTAAGCTTACTGACGTTGGAATAGGAGGCTGAGATAATACTACACTTCTTAGAAATCATACAGGAATGATTTCACAAATCATAAAAGTCGAGATGAGCTCCAGATTCATAGTCATCCTTTAACAAGACCTTTATCAGCTTTCCCACAGACTCTTCGCAGGTCAGTAGGCGGCCTTCAGAGTGCAACGCTGCCAGAGAATTCCTAATATTTTCGTCCGCTGTGTTAGTTCGAGCATGGACTTGCATGTCTGTGTCCAGAGGGCCTACAGATTAAAAAAAGATGTTAATACAGTTCACTGTTGGATATAAAAAAAACTGACTAGTGTTGAAAAGTAGGCATGTGACACAAATAACTTCACAAATCTTGCAGGTTTATTTATTATACTTACACCAAAGAGGTTGTTTTTTTTACCCATTGTTTGTGAGTTTGTTAGCAGGATTACACAAAGTTATGTGCAGAGTTTTATGAAATTCCTACCAGAGGTGGCGCTTTGGACAAGGAGGACACTATTAGATTTTGGAAATGAACCTTTTGTAAACTATTCTTTAACACTGTAAGATACAATGATTTTTTGGAAGTGTCATATTGCAGCAGGCCCAGCAGAGAGTGCTGTGTAATTTCTGTTAATTAAAAACAAAGCTGTGTGTGGATTTTTCTAAACTTTCTGCTAGAGGTGGGACTTGGGAAAAGGAAGCCTACATTCAATTTTGGAATGCTGAAATAGGATGATTTTTGCTATTTTTATCCACAAGTATGATAACATATTCGTCTTAATGTTTACCGCACAGCTCATTTGAATAGGTGCTTCTGAGTGATCAATTACGGTATTCAGCATTCTGTTATCTATTTCTCAGCAAGCACTGGTATGTGGGACACATGTGGGTAGTAAGTGGGCTGGAAAATGGAAAATCCCATACTGGATTGTCCATGGATTCCATAGTGGCCCCTGTAAACTTGTGTCACATGTGCATGTAGGTCCCATCTGGGTTATGTCTGGGCTGAATGGGCACCAAGTGGGCATGGACTCAAAATGGAAATTTTAACTAAGTGCGTCCCATTTTAGAATTTGAATTTTTCATTGTTTTAATTTTATCTACAGAATAAACTAAATAATTAAGCAGTAAACAGTTAGCAACATTCTAAATCATTAAAGGTAAAGCATTAAGCGGTTGATAACATTATGTCATGTTAGTTATCTGTACCATTGTAAAGAAGGAATTTTACATGGCCTGACTTTCGCATATTGTAGTTAAATAACAGGATGAAGACTCCAACAATATAAAACATGTGCATTACCTGGAGCATAGCTGAGAACCCTGAGCTCAGATTCTTCCTTGGCCAGCACACGGAACATCATGTCACGTGCCGCTTTTCCCGTGCAATAGAGCACCCAGGAGGCAAAAGGCTGTAGTGCACACAGAGAGCTGACATTCACCACGCAGCGGCGCAGACCCACACGAGCCGGAAACACCTCCAGGATCCCAGCAGTCAAACACAGCGCCGAGGTCACGTTCATCGACAGATACTCATCCACTTCATCCATGTCTGTGAAACTGTGGGCGTACCGTGAAACGTCACCCAGTGAGGCTTAAAGAGGGGAGATGTAGAAAGGAAGGGTACAGCTTAATAGAAAGTGGAGGAACTTGGTATTAATATAGACCTCAGGCAGCATAAAAATGTTGGACAGTTTAAACTATTCACACTCACAGTCATACCTAGGGGCGATTTAGAATAATGTGCATGGACTGTGAGAGGAACCCAGAGTACTCGGAGGAAACCCACACAAGCACCGGGAGAACATTCAAACTCCACACAGAAATGCCTGAGACTGGGACTTGAACCCAGAATCTTCTAGTTGTGAGGCAGATGTGCTAACCACTACACCACCATGCCAGCCATTACATATATACACAATAAGGACAATCACACAATCTTAACTTGTATATGATGGACGGAGACATGGTATCATAGTGGTTAGCACTCTCACCTTAAAGTAGGAAGGTCCTGGGGTCGAGTTCTGTGCTTGGTGAAGGTGGTTCTGTAAGACGTTTGCATGTTCGCCCAGTGCTTGTATAGTTTTCCTCTAAAAAGACATGCACATTAGGCTAACTGGGCATTCCAAATTGCCCAAAGGTCACAATGTGCTCAGCCATGCAACTGAATGAGGGTCAGCTGAAAAATTCATAGGCAGACTAAGAAGGAGTGATACCAGAAAAATGGAACTTGGCCACTTTTATACCAAGGGGATTAAAGCTCTGCAGCAATGATGGAAGTAGTATGTAGACCACAGGGGAGACCATGTTAAACTATAAAGAACAGTTGGACAAATTTGACCATTGCATCATGGCCAGCCTCTGAACTTTTCAGCCCACCCTTGCAGCAGTACAGGTGCAAGCTGTTTAAAAAAACTGGAACATTAGGAGCATTAGGGAAAGACCTCAGGACCTGCCTGTAAAGAAACCTTGCCAATAAAACTGTATGACAGTAAAGTTACCAAGAGTACAAGTACGAGGGACACAGGGGTTGCTTTTGGAGGAATCACTTCCTATCCCTTATGTAATAAGTGGTTTAATTCTGGTAAGAATTTCATACACATAACACCTGTGGTGTAGTAGAACTTTGTTGCAGATGTTCATTGGTCATTTATTTCACTGTTTTGTTGATTTATTCTGCTTATATATGTTTTTATTGCATCCATCTGTTATCTGTACCTCTTATACATCAAGAAGCAGGAGCAAGTCCGAGCCGACTTTGGGCACGAGGTGGGGTACAGTCTGAAAAGGTTGTCAGTATATTAGAGGACTAACACAGACACAACCAACAATTCACACTCTCATTCACGTCTGCGAATAATTCTCCAATATGCACATACTGTATTACGAGCTCCAAAATTTTTATTTATTTATTTATTTCCGTGGCTATGTATGTCTATATATCAAGATATACATGGGACCGTCAAATTTTCAGGGTGGCAACTTAAACAAGCTAATGAACAGGTCATTGTAGGTCAAGTTCAAGGTCAGAAAAATGGCTGCCAATTTTTTTGATGGCTAGGTAGTGGCTGGTCTGATCCCCCAATAAGGGGCCTCTAATTTTGAGACGTGGGAGGAAACTGGAGAACCCAGAGCAAACCCATGCAAACTCCACACAGAAAGGCCTTGTTGGTGGTGAGAATCGAACCCAGAACCTTCTTGCTGTGAGGTGAACCTAAACCAAAGTGTTTTGCCTAAAAAAAGTTAATTTTTTATTGCGGAACTATCAATAATTTGAGTTCTTTGTTTACATAGCTCTCACCTGCATTATTAAACAGGAAAAGGCTGTTGATATCAGAGCTTGGTGTGTCTCTGGCTTCTCTTATAACGCTTTCCACTCCATCTTTCTTCCCCAAATCTGCCACCACACACCGGATAACCATCCCGTCTTTATCCGCTGAGAAATCCTCCTCCAGCTCCCGCAGCTTATCTACAGATCTGGCAACCAGGAGGAGCACCGAGCCCGGCTTTAGGACCGCTGATATTTCTTTAGCAAGACATCTTCCGAATCCTTTGGACGCTCCTGTTATGATGCAGACAGCCTTGCCGAAGTCTTTCCTTCCTGATGGAGCAGTTGAAGTCTCCCCAACTTCCATGCTTCCCTTTTCGAGTGAGATTTAAAACAATTCAGCGCGATTTCACTGATTATATTGAACGCGAGGCTGAGACAGGAACACTTCCGGGAGTTGGACCAATGAGCGTCCGTCTCTTCGCCACGCCCCTTATAGCAGCAAATCAAGTATCAAAGATTATTA
>JAOUQZ010000029.1:4632489-4648574 GCA_028564935.1 Neosilurus hyrtlii | reverse complement strand
AGCTAACTACAATAAATTCATGTTAATTAGTTTTTTTTAATTAGCATGAACAAGCTAACCACAACAAATTCATGCTAATTTGTTTTTTTTTTATATAAATTAACATGAACAAGCTAACTACAACAGATTCATGCTGATTTGTTTTTTAATGAGCATGAACAAGCTAACCACAATAAATGCATGCTAGTTTTTTTAGTTAGCATGAACAAGCTAACCACATCAAATTCATGCTAATTTGTTTTTTTTTAATTAGTATGAACAAGCTAACCACAACAAATGTGTGCTATTTTTTTAAATTACTTTATTTTTGTCCAACTGGTCTTCCATTTCCTTCTTTTTCTTTGTGTACCTTTATTTTCCAGTTTAGCCACAAAACACGGTATTATGTGTCCTTTCTTAATATCTTCTTGTTACTTTTCTCAATTTGTTGTAAGGGTGCATAAACTTTTGCACCACCCCTCTAGCCCTGTTAGCACCTGATATATTTTTTCCAGGTGATCAAGGGGTTCCAAGGTAAGTATAAAACAGGGTGTCTCGGGTCTTCCATTGTGGCTCTGGAAACACAAATTCCAATATTTTAAAGTGAATCAAATTTTTGTCATTTTTTTGTTTGCATGATCATAAACGATACCGTGCCCGGGGGCGTCCCAGGTTCACGTTGATCCTTTGGCGGATATATGCAGGAGGATGAGTAGCATCACCGTGATTCTCAGAAAGGACAAGCGATGTTTCCAGTGCAGTTGTTGTGGTCTTTTCCTCCAGCAGTCAATTCCTTCTTGGAGATGAATGACTGCTTGTTCCACATGGACTCCACTGATTACCCGCTGCTGATGTTAATTTTAAAAAATATTCTGGGTTTCGGCTGCCACTGTTGGCTCCTTGAGCAAGGCCCTTAGCCGTCAGTTGCTTAGCTGTATATAAAAAAAAAATGTAATTCTGGATTAGGGTGTCTGCCAAATGCCGTAAATGTAGTTTCCTAGAGAGTCACAGAGAAGCTGCAGCCGGTCTCAGTTGACACTGGGTGAAGGTGGGGTACAAGCTGAACAGCTAACCAGGCCATTGCATGGCAAAACACAACTATTTACGCACACATTCACACCCGGAACAATGTGGAAGGGCAAATTATTCCAATGTGCATGCCTTTGGATTGTGGGAGGAAACCAGAGTACCTGGAGGAAACCCATGTAACATGCAGACTCCACATAGAGATGCACTTGCCATGCCTGGAACTTGAACCCAAAGCCTTCTTGCTGTGAGGTGGACGTGCTAACCACTAGCCACTGTGCCGCCCAAGATCCTTATAGTTATGACGGTGTGTCCTTTATCCGTCTAGTTAGTTAGTTAGTTAGCTAGCTAGCTAGCTAGCTTTATCCTAGTAGGGTCATGGGGAAGCTGGAGCCTATCTCAGCTGACTGTGGGTGAATGCATGGTACACCCTGAACTGCTTGCTAGTCCTCTGCAGGGCCAACACACTCAAGCATTCTCACTCATATTTACATGTGGGCCAATTTGGAACAGCCAGTTAGCTTAATGTGCATTTATTTAGACTGTAGCAGGAGACCAGAGAGCCTGGACGAAAACCCACTCACGTCCATGGAGAACATGCAAACGCCATTCAGAAATGCCCTCACCAAGCCCAGGACTCGAACCAGTAACATCCAGTTTCCTCTTGCTTTGTCTCCTGTACCAGCTACCTCTGCAAATAGTTTATGGATTACCCTGGGATTATGTTTGTTTGTTTTTAGAAGGATTACGCATAAAGTTTTGTGTTGATTTCTGTTAAGGAGGGGCTTTGGAGAAGGAAGACTCCGATGATCTGGATCAAATTTTGTATCCAGGAATTTTCTTAGAGGGGTGTTTAACATTGTGAGAGAGGAGGAGTTTTGGGCTTGGTGGAGGGTTGCACTCTTAGAGTGCTCTCCTATTCTTAATACGTTTACTACTTCAGTACTTTCAGGATTTCTCAAGCTGCCTATAAACTGTACTTTTTTTGTTTTTTCTATTTCCCTGATACTCTGAAGATCGCTTAGATTTCTGTGTTTTAATCATTATTGTGATGCCTCTTTATTTTTGTTGTTCAGAGGCCATGGGACGTACATGGATGATGAAAAACTTACTGCTTCAGTGGCTGGAGAGGTGGAACGTGTCAACAAACTCATTTGTGTAAGGCCGCTGAAGACCAGGTGAGAACGTAGAGCTCTGTAAATGTGTCTGACTGGAACCCCCTGAGTGTTTGAGTTAAACATAATTCCTTCTGTTTTCAGGTTCAATGGAGAAGTCGGAGATGTGATTGTTGGGCGGATCACTGAGGTTTGGGAATGTTTAGGATACAGAAACATGAGTTGTATTGCCAGTCATGTTCCACTGAAGGAGAACAATAAGGATTGTTAATTATTTATTATTATTCACAACCTTGTGACTGTAGGTGCAGCAGAAACGCTGGAAAGTAGAGACGAACTCTCGCCTGGACTCCGTACTGCTTCTGTCTTCAGTAAATCTTCCTGGTGGAGAATTGGTGAGTGAAGACTTCTGGATGTGGTGTTGATGTTGGCTTCATCATGTTGGAAAATGTACCAACTCTGGAAGCACTGGGGCTTCATCCTTTCAGTACACGACTTGTTTATATGGAGCATCTACTATAGGAATGATCACATATTACAGATAACACATGCTTATAAATTGGTAAATCAGTACTTTCTGACCAATCAGAATCAAGCATTTGATAGTGTCTGTAAAATTATGAATGTGGCCTTCAAGGTAGAGTGTGTAACATTTTGGAGGGTATATTAGTAGAAATTAGTTGTCAGATCTATGACGCGTTATTTGCGTTTTTCACAAAAATCCCGTGCCAGGTTTTTTTTTGCGCCCCCTAAAATGTTTGTTCGCCATGAGGGGCTCAAACTAAAGTGGCATTTGCGGCCTTCTGTACTTCCCTATATTTCAATTGCCAGTGCGCCGTTCCCTTACGCCATAAATTTCGTATTGTAGAAACAACCGCTAACGTCGCAAGAAACCTGCCATAGACCAGCATTTGATGACATCGTTTTATAGGACCCAGGGGCCTCATCACTCACCTTGAAAAATGAGATCTATATCTAACCTGTAGTACATTTTAATAAAAAAATATTCCTTAGTCTATAATCATTTAAGAGGGTTTTTTTTGTTTGTCCCCCCCCAACCTCACTACTAGATGCCACTAGATACCGCTAAATCGTCCACATTGTACCTGTAATCTTTTTGCAAATACTTATGAATTTTGCTTATCTCCTGTGGAAGTAAGTTTAAGCGTTGCCCTCTAGTGGTCCTCCACTGTTCATGCAAGCAGTTTATGATTTCTAACGAAGCTTTAATGTTAATATTTCAGAGGAGGCGATCGGCAGAAGACGAACTTGCCATGAGAGACTACCTTCAGGAAGGGGACCTCATCAGTGTATCCTGACAAGCATTAACCACAATAGTGAAATGTTGAATCATATTGTTGTCTTCCTTGACTTGTTTAAGGCAGAGGTACAGTCAGTGTTTTCAGATGGGGCTCTCTCTCTTCACACACGCAGCTTAAAATATGGCAAGGTACACTGGGGAAAAAATCGAGTAATGCATCAATACACTAAAACATTACTTCACATATTCATATTCACTCAAGGTCGTGACTTCCTGTCTGTTTTGCATTTGATATTTTGTTTAGCTGGGTCAGGGTGTTCTCATGCGAGTATCGCCCTCGCTTGTTAAGCGGCAGAAAACCCATTTCCATAATCTGACTTGTGGAGCGTCAATAATTCTAGGGAACAACGGCTATATTTGGATTTACCCCACACCGGGCCATCAGGATGAAGAGGCAGGAGGGTATTACACAAGTCTGGAGGCGAGTCGAAAATGACTAATGTTTACAATGCTATCTAATATTTATGTGGTCAGTAACGGAATTCTTAAGTTACTGTTTGGTTTGTTTGCAGCCCGTCCCTATTTCAGACCGGGAAGTCATTTCGAGACTGAGGAACTGTTTACTGGCTCTCTCAGCTCACAAAGTGATGCTGTATGACACCAGCATACTCTACTGCTATGAATCGTCTCTGTCACACCAGGTAATCGGTGGAGTAATCGGACTTTAATACTTATGATAAACTGTCTCACAGGACAGTTCCGTGTAATACTGTGTGCGTTGTGGTATTAATTGCTATTTTAAAAAAATTTATATATACACATTTTTTATATTGGATAATTGATTTTTAAAGAATGTAAACTATCAGTATCGTCAGACTCAGATTTTCATCACTTTTTTTTAAGCAGCACTATTGGGACTCCCTTGGTGATCCCTGTTGGGTGGGATGGTATATGCTCCCCTGTCACTCACAGCGGTCACCAGACAACTAAAGGGGCGCATAGCGTTTTCCCTCTGAGTGTGTTGGGCCACCTCCAAATGCGCATGCGCAGCAGTTCGTAAACAAGCGGGTGGCAGCATTGTATGTCCCAGAGGGGGCATGTGCATGCTTGCATCCCTCCCTGGTTGGTGGTGGTTGTATATGATGGGTAGGAAACACTTGACAGGTGGGAATTGGATTTGGAAAATGGGGGTGGGGTTGTTAAACGGTTTTACAATACAGACTTTGGATAACTAAATAAAAACTTGCTAAGTATCATGTTCACTTATATGTTCTAGGAAATATATCTGATGAACAGTATATACTACATGGGAATGGTGCGATCTGATTGGTCTGATGACTACGGTTTAAAAAATATCATCCCGAGTTGGTTAATGCTTAAAACAAAATGGGAGACACACACAGCTCGTCACCATCACTTGGACCAGGTGGAGTCATCATAATGAGACTTGAAATTGGAAAAATAAATCTCAAAATGTGTAAACTAAAAACATTACATTTTACTTTGCCTTTTTAATTTTTTTTGTAGAATATACTCTACATAAACTTTTTTTTTTTCTTGGAGTGTGGTTCACTCATGTTGAGTTAGCTGCACTGCGCTTAGCTCAGCCTGGAGCTCATCTGATCTGCCTCTGTCATGGGTAAAATATGGAAATATAATCTGAAAATCATGTTTTAGTTAGTTTTTTTTTTTTAATCTGTGTGCAGTTTATACTAAAACTTCTAAATTGGGTTAAAATGATGCCTTTATACAGCTCTATACCTGCTTTTGCATGAATTGGGAGCTCACCTGTGTCCTTTATGATTTTATGATTTACGCTGTTCCTAATTGGTTTGTAAGATTTGTTTTCAATAAGCAACACCTTGTAATACTACATGGTTGATAGCAGCTTATCAGTTAAAAGATCAAATTCAAAATCTTACATACAAAATCTTACACAGTACAGTATGTAGTCAAATGCTTGTTATGACTGTCCTACATTTGAAGAAGGAAAAAAAATGAACTATTTGAAGGACACCAATAGTTAAAAGTTGAATATAAAAATAGAAATGAAGTGATGATATATAAGACGCTGTGTGTCGGTGCAGTATGCACGCAAAGATGTCCAGTGAGTGTGGTTCTTGTGTGTGCAGAGTAGTGCAAGGTGTAACTGATAAGATATATATGATAAGATATCTGTTGTAACCTGTTTGAGGAATTCATGAAACGGCTCCTTTTGCAGATTAAAGATGTCTTGAAACCAGAGATCATGGATGAAATCGTCATGGAGACCCGGCAACGACTTCTTGACCAAGAGGGTTAGGATGCTCCCAGTCAACAACGTAGATACGAGAGAAAAGGATTCACACCAGTGTTATGAACAAGACCTGCTTTTTCTGCTTCTGGATTAAAAATACAAAGACTCGGGGACAGTATAAAGCCATCGTTAGTACTCTGATGCACGTCTGTAAAGGAATGTGTGGTCCTCTCTTGGGTATATTGGTGTGGCCTCTCTTGAGATACAGATGAGACACTGCCAAACAAACGTTTCAAGGAAACGCCAAACTTTCCAAACCTTACAAACTAGTCTTGAAGGCAGGTCTGGTGTCAAACATTTAAAATATGTGACTAAACAACATGAAGTTTAAAACCAAGTTTGCTTTTGTAAAGTTTTAACTTAAAATTTTCAGCAGTGGAGCAGGACAGTAATGGGGAGGAGTTGACCAAATGTATGGCCTGTTTTTTAATATTAAAAGTGAAATCGTAATGTTTCTCTATTATACTGCAAGCTGTATTAGTTACAAGTACAAGTGTCTGACAATAGATGGAGGTCTGCAAGATCTAAACATGTTTAAACCTCCAGCCAGTGTTAGAAACTAAAACAGCTTGCAGTATAATACAGAGACGTTACAATCTCATTTTTGGGACCTTTCTTTTAAACAGGCTGTATGTAATCAATGTACATGGATATTTGTATGGTACACTATGTATCATGGTATAAAGTTCTTGTAAAGAAAACGTGAAATTGTATGTTAATAAATCCCTGGGGAAACAAAACAGTTTTCAGAATGTTTGTTTTTTTTTTTTTGCTGTTTAATAAAATATTAGTAGCTCCAACTTGACACACAAAATGCATTTTTTTCCTATAAAAATCTCAGCTGACACTGGGCGAAGGCTGGGTACATCCTGAACAGGGCCAACACACACCACCATTCACACATCCACACCTAGGGGCAATTTGGAACGGCAAATTAGCCTAATGTGTGTGTCTTTGGACTGTGGAAGGAAACCAACATAAACATGGGAAGAATGTGCAACTCGGCACAGAAAGCCCTGGGCTTGGGTGTCTCTTATAGATTCTGAAGTGTGGTTGTGGGGATTTATCAATTATCCATATTATCAAGGTTAGGAGCTGATGTCAGACGGGGGTGCTGGACCAAAGCCAGGAAGATAACGAAGGACCTCAGCCATCCCAACAATGGACTCTTCTCTCTGTTGCGGTCGGGGAAACGCTTCCGTTCCTTGAAAGCAAACACTGAGCGAATAAGGAGGAGCCTCTTCCTGCAGGCTGTTCAGGCCCTCAACGAGAACACTAGTATCTGGACTTTGTAGAGTCTAACCTACTCATGAACATTACATTCTACCTCAGCTGATTGTTGCACACACAACTCACACTCTCTGTACACCCTGCACTACCCTGTGCACACAACAACCTCACACTCACTGGACATCCTGTGTGCATAATGCACCGACACTTTACATACCGTATTACTTATAAAATCATCACTGCATTTATACTTTATTTTATATTTTTATATTTATATTAACTGTAACTGTTGGTGTCCTTCAAATAGTTATATTTGAGTGTTTTTATTCTTAAAATTTTTAGGACAGTCGTAACAAACATCATACTACATATACTACTGTGTATGATTTTGTATGTGACAAATAAATTAGAATTTTAAACATTTTTTGAGTGGGGGGGGGTTGAAATAAATTAAACAATTATAATACAAACAAACAAACAAAAAAAGAAATTTTTTTGATAAACATTTATTCCAGAAAACGTGTTTCAACACTAAGATATATTGAAGAAGGAGAAAGTTTTTTTGGTGGAAAAAAAACAACAACTAAACACCAAAACAATAACAACAACAAAAAACATACGTCATGACGTCAGACGTAAATTTCTCCTCAGGTACCCGCCCACCTTGCGTATGGAAATATGGCGGCCCCTGCGTCGACGACTACTCGATAGACATTTATTCCAGAAAACTTGTTTCAACACTGAGATATACTGAAAACCATTGGCCGTGTCCGTACCGGATGTGTGTGTCTTACTGTTACGGATAGCATTTTTAAAGAAACAAGCTGTCAGCTTCCGGCCAGGCGCGGAAAAAGTCCGGTTAAGTGGCGGAGTAGAAGTGCCTCAGGTCCGGGTGTAACGTTCTATGGAGCCCGAGAGGGAGAGAGCGCGAGGACGCGGAA
Source organism: Neosilurus hyrtlii (assembly GCA_028564935.1). Lineage (NCBI taxonomy): Eukaryota > Metazoa > Chordata > Actinopteri > Siluriformes > Plotosidae > Neosilurus > Neosilurus hyrtlii. The sequence goes on along the minus strand of JAOUQZ010000029.1, from coordinate 4,640,726 downwards.
GTCGAGCAGAGGAATTTGGCAGCGGATAATAAACCCGTGAAGTGTTTGTAAACAAGTGGAAATGAGCTCGGTGTGAGTAGTCTCTGGTTTGTAGTGCTCTCGACTCGGTTAGGAAAACTTGCCAACTAAGTTAACCTGTTGTTGACTAGCTTCCTAGCGAGGACCTGTCCTGTTAGCTAGCGATGCTAATGCTAACACCCCCCCTAACTTTAAACTGTGACCTGTAATAGGTGAGTACTAACATGTCAACTTCCATAACATTAAACTTCACCAGGTGTTTAGTAGTGAAGCAGGGAAACACTTTCAACTGTAGGGTTGTAACCTGCACAAACATTTCAGAGTAACTATAATAATAATAATAATAATAAACAACAACAGCATGACATGCACTAATAAAGTGTGAACTCAGCACACATTTGTAATTAAGTCTCATCAGCTTTATGATCATCCACTGTTTGTATTTATGTTTAGTTTTTTAAACAATTCAAAGATCTTTTCCCCGTCGACTGCGACCTGTAACACAGAAATACACTAAAGTTCCTAAATTTATGCAATTTTCTGTTCATTTGGGACAGTAACCAAATCATCGTCGTGATAGATTCTTTATTATTAACTGTAAATATTCTCAGGATGAATCTTTAAACAGCTGGACAACATCTATGATACTACTAATAATAATAATAACGATGGTGATGATGGCGGCTCTCCACCAGGTCAGGATAAGTGTCTCGTACGTTACTTGGCACCAGGATGCTTTATTCGTGCCGTGTTAGTTTTTCTTTTTATTTTTTTTTGTTTAAAACTTCGTTTTAGAAACGCCGTGGTTCGAGTTATGCTTCCTGAACGCAGAATGTAGTTTCACGCCGTCGTATTTGTAACTGAATTCCGTGGTGGGATGATTTGATATCACGATTAACGCCTAAAAACCAGCACCTCCGAGCTATCCGATTCATGACAAGTAACGCATCCAGCGAAGATCCGGGTCGGCCTCGCCCCTGTGGCGGACAGGGAGAAACGTCACGCTCCGGATCTGGGATCTGGAACCACGAGCCAGAGCCACGTCGAAGGAGAGGAGTGTCGTTGTCATTGTGGCTTCCGCAACGGAGCAGCTTGATCTGAGCCTGTTTCACGCCACGTCTCCGAGATCGAGATCGTAATCAGTGGTGATTCCGGGCCCCAGCCTGGCATCCTGCCCTTATGGGGCAGCAGCCAGGGAAGTTTGTTGGTGACCAACGGAGGCCGAGTCTGCCTGCTCTGAACTTCATCAAGAGCGGAGGAAAGAGGGACTCATCGCGCCATGGACCGCAGCCCTGCAACGTGTTCGCAGTTCACGGTAAGGAAGTTGAGCTTCAGTTCCTGATTCTGGTTCCTTTTGGCAGAAGAAGAATAGGAAGTCTGAGTTTATCAGAGGATGAAGTTCATGTTCATTCTGAAATCAGAGTAGAATGATGTGTAATGTCTGATCAGGATACACTTGTAATTTATTTAAAGGGAAGTTATTTTTTCCGTGATTTTGAATTCGAAGAGATTTCAGCTCATTTTAAGTCATTCTTGAAAAGTTTCATTGACCAAGTTAGTTCCTGTTATTTGAATTTTAATTTTTATTCAGATATGCTGTTCCCATCCAAAGTGAGCGCACACACACACACGCGCACTCAGAGCAGTGGAGCGCCAGTTGGGGGTTAGGTGCCTTGCTCAAGGGCACTTCAGCCTAATAGGCAGAGGAAGGGAAGGTGCAGCTCACTCCCCCCCCCGCCCACACACATTTTTCCTGCTGGTTCAGGAATCGAACCAGTGACCTTTAGGTCCCAAAGCCGCTTCTCGAACCATTAAGCCATGGCTGCCTGTTATCACTTCAGTTTTAGAAGCTGTGGACATTCCTTCCCCCACCTTCTGTCCTTGGAAGTTGAAGATTGTGAGACGAAAATACAGCACGTCTGTTCGATGACGTGAAAAAGCTCAATGCTCAAAGTCCTTCATCATAATGACTTTCTCTTGATGGAAAAACTACTGACCGTTATTAAGCTCCAACCCCGAAAATGTTAAGCAAATCCATACAGAAGGCTTCAACAATTTGTACGTGCTATATGGTAACGGCGTGATCTGATTGGTCCGCAATCTCTGGATTATAAACCATTTTTGCTGATAAATAAAAAAGATGAACGGTGAAAGCAGAAGGCTTCATGGGAAAATTTTACCATAGTAATCTCGTTTTAGTTTGTTTTTCTTGTGTTAAGCACCTTTGCAGAGTGCAGTTTACTCATGCTTCCGTCAGCATATATTGACAGATACCGCTAGCTATATGGTGCTTAGCTTGGCGTGAAGTGCAGAGCCTACCCGACAAGGCTCTGTAAACATGAACTATAAAAGTCTTGTTTTACGTTACGTTTCTGTGTAGCATATACTAAAACTTTTAAGGAGAGTTGAAGTGATGCTCTTACGGACATGCTTGTGCATGAGCTCAGAGCTCACCTGCGTCTGTCATGATTTAAAACATTTTAGGAAACAAAACAACAAAGCTCATTTTATTTTGCTTCTGTTTATGCAAAGTATACACGAAAACAATTCTACTGCATTTTCTTCTTTTGTACATTTTTAACGTGTTCGTTATTAGCCGTTGATTGTGTAGCTATGTGTTACTATGGAAACACTTTAATGTAATGCTGCTATAGTGAGTTAACCAGCACCAATCAGATTTGAATAGGTATTTAATGATGACATGTCACATGCTTAAATGGATGGAGAAAGTGACGGGAAAAGGAAACCTCTGTGATGGGCCTAAATGTGCTGATGGCATTTTTGTCACTGAGGATAAACAGCAAATCCAAAAAGATCAACCAAAGATCAACCAAAAAAACCCAAAAAACCTCGGACTGATTTCACATCCTGCTCCGAGGTGTCCGTCCACAGTTGGCTGCGACACGTGCGGTTGATAAGAGGGTCAGTGCTGACACCTCTGTTTTGTTCAGGACGTACGCTGAGCGTGGCTGTCCTCAGCAGTTCCTTCCCATAACATACTCTTTGTCACGGCAGGCAGAAAGATGTCAGATCTGTGGATCTGCTATTGCGCAACCGGAGGCCGATGGCTCGCGGGTGGGTTGGCAAACAAAACAAACGTCCTGCCAGCTTCCAGTAAGCGCCAAGAGCGAGCGACACTTCTTGTGAAGGGTCACGAGGGACAAAGGGTCGTTCCCGCTGTCTTTCAGCACCGTTTTGAGATCGGGTCGGCATTTCGTGAAGAGATCTGAGCGTTTGAGTAAAGGCAGGGCCCTTGCAGTATTGGGTTTGGTGTTATGGAGACTCCTCCTGGCTGGAACTGTCTGTCACCGAGCAGGTTGGAACTGCACAAACACTGCAGGGAGACAAGCAGAGACCTGCCTGCCTGCACCGCTGCATCCGCCAAAACACTCAAACGCATTCAGCTTCATTTACAAGTCAAAGGTGTACCGTAGGTTTACATGCAAGTGTGTGTACTCTCTGGGTGTCTGACGGACTTCTGTACAAGATCTGTTAGTTACTTTGGGGGTGTGTGTGTGTGTGTGTGGAGAAGAAATAAAATGCTGCATCAATTACTCTACCAATTACCTATTTACTAATTACCTTAATTATTTACAGTAAGTTACATTTTTTTGAATGTTTGCAGAATAACCGTGATTAAAATATCCAGACTGCATTCACGTTCTGTTAGGTTTATTCCCTGCAGTGTGTAATTAATATGTAATTAAGCATTAATAAGTAAATGAATTAATTTGCGGCAGTGGTGGTTGAATGGTTAGGGCTTTCGGTTACTGATCAGAAAGTCAGGGAGGGCGTTCAAGCCTCAGTTCCTCTAAGCTGCAACTGTGTTAAAGAGATTAAAGGGTGCCTGTGGTGAATTAGTTTTACTAGCTATTCAAATCGATCACGTCACATCAGCGCTTCCTTCCAGCAAGATCAGTCCATGTCCGTTTTCAAAGCGCGCGCGAGAGTTTCGACTCTGGGCATGCTCAGAGACATGTTGCTTTTCTGATTGGCTGTTCCAGCCTGGTCGTGAACTCGTTGGATTGGCTGGGCTGCGTCACTGACCCGTGTAGCATAACACGTCATCGTCCAGTGCTGGGAAAGACCGCTAACCCCTGCAGTTCAGTCCTTGCCGAGATAAAATGACCAGTTTTGGGCTTTTTAAAGTAATTTATGTTAAAATAAGCATCCGTATTGCTTAAACGTGTTACACACACATAGATTATGCTGTAAGGATGATCAATACTGGTGCTTTTAAAATAAAATAATATAAAAATCAGTCATTATTGTTAAATAAATAAAAAAAATTGGTGTTAGAAATTATTCCATGTATGTCTGTTTATGACAAAACAAAATGTTTGTTTATATATAATACAGTTTGGAGAAACTACCCCAAATTTTCAGAAATTCCCATTAATTCTCATGGAAATTCACATTTCCAACTTGTAATATTTCCTAAGTACTAATCCTAATTAAACCACGAGAACCAGAAGTTTATTGGAAACTTTGCACCTGTTTCCAGTACTCGTCGCAGCCTTCATTTGTTCAAACAGCGAAAGAAATTCAGGAGAGTCGAAACATCAACCAGCCCCGTTGAATTAATTAATTAATTACCTAATTACTTGTTTTGCTTCCTGAAACTTCGATGCTAATTTCGCCTTGCTTGTGAGCGCCTTGGAAATCATTTCCAGTGCATGGAATCGACCAAAATGCTGTTAGGTTCCAACGCCAGGAGCGAGGGGATGGAGACCGGATGACTTGAGACTCAAGATATTTGAAATGTATCTGCAGTTTATCACATATAATAATTAGAGGCCCCCGATTGGAGAATCTCAGCAGCCGCTACCTAGCAGTTATAAACAAATGATGGTACTATTGTGGCTGGTAAATATCCCAGTGTGAGTAACTATACCCCTGTTGGAGTAACCCCAGTTTACATCACATGCATATTTTATGGCAAACTGTGGCAAACCATGCTGCAAAAAAACAACAAACTACAACAAACATAATATATTTACTGACATAGCCGGTTAATTTTTTTTTTAATTTGAACTAATCTGTTTTGAACTGTATGCATCTCCCCAACCAGTTCTTTAAATTCTTGTTTTTCTTGTTTATATTCAAAAGAAGAGCGTTGAGAGAGGATGCTTCACTGGGAACTCTACCAAGTCAAAGCTAGTGCTGTGTGCGATCCTCATCCGTGATAGGTCATGTAGCATGTACAGCTCAACTGATCTTCAAAGATAACACGCAGGGCAAACAGGCACTGAAGGCCACCAGGGGGCCTCGTAAGTATGCAGGATTTAATCAGTCCCATTCAATTAATTCATTTCTTTACTCACTTTTAGCCAGTGTAGCCAACTGGCACTGAGAATCTCGATATACTAAAGTCAAAATTTTGATATTGTCATGGCAGACCTTGTTTTAGGAAAATGTTGATGGTTGGTTACATATCGCAGTGATTAACATTTAGTTTCGGAATATTATCTCCTTTCGTTCTGCTGTTTCTTCATATCAGCCCACTTTGTGTAAGCCTCGTGCCCAGACTCCCGTCCAGGCCAGCAGCCGTTCTGAACATGTATGGACTGTGGTAGAGTGGACCGTGGTGTTCTCTCTCCCCGAACCCCCCCCCCCCCCCCCCCCCCCCCTCTCTTGGCTAGAACTCATGGAATCTGCACAGTCTAGACACACCAAATCTCTCGCCCCATGATTCCTCCGAGTCTTGAAGATATGGGTCTGAGGCACTGAGACGCAGGCGCGTCAGCCATGGGTCATTTTCGACCAGCTGTTGCGCCGCAGAGACGCGCTCCGTTGTCTTGCCTCGGCTGTTTACCCTGGATGTGGATTTAATCATGGATTCATTTTGTCTTCGGGAAAATGCGCATCTCAGAGAAGAGTGGGACGATGAAATGTAAACCGCTCACTTGCAGGCATTGAGGTCTGGGATCACCGTAATACATTCCAATGAAAAGGCTTATCAGGTTTATTGCTCGGTATTAAATGACATGAGCTTCAGCGTCTTTGCTAGTCTGGGCCTTGAAGTTAGCGCGTTTCATTTTCGGTAGCGCCATTTTTCTCTGCTCCTATCTCATCGATCTAAAGGAGCCTGCCAAGAACGGGTGTCTTGAACTTGGCGTCTTATGAAAAGTCCCTTCTTGCCCTTTATGCCTCAGAAGCATTGCCACAAACTCAGGCTTTGGGTCACTTACTGCAACTGCTCAGCCCTGGCTGTCACTGACTCTTAACAGCTTTCAACCTAATATATAAATCCTCTATTTACATACATTTATACGTGTGAGAATCATGCACAAGTACCTCAGCACCTTCCCCAACTCGGGCGAAATGGAGTAAAAAGTAAGAAGTTTTGGCTGCCTTCTTGAAAAGTTTGTTGTAACGGTGTGACCCAAAACCTACAAAGGATTATCCTAAATTTTTCCCTCTGGAAATGTAGTCCCACATCACTAGCAAGCCTAAATCCTTCCCGTCCACTTCCTCCCCACGGGACCTTTTTCAGAAAAGAAAAAAACAAGTAGTGTAGTCACCGGTGGGTGTCCTGTTTAAATTGCACCACGAATTCTATGTATGATGTTTGTCAATTTTTAACGATAACTTTGCAAGTCAAGAAAACTCAATGAAACGCGTCTCTACTCTCGCTCAACATACGGCATCAACACGGCCGTCACCAGGGTGAAGAATGAAGGAAAGAAGTAAAAGAGTTGAAAATCAGTGCAGGTCTGGTCACGTTAAAGAGATTTCGCTGGTTCCATGAGAGCTAGCATACAGGGTCAGCTGTATAAGGTTTCAGTGATGAGCTTTCTTTGCTTTGGGCTTTGTAGTTTTTTTAATTTTGTATTTTGACAGTTTTATACTTCAACAGATTTGTGTCTGTTGCCACTGACTGCATATTATTCTCTGAAATAAGGTGGCACGGCGGTCCACTGGAAGAGGTGGGACTCTATGGTGCAAAAGTAAAGCATTCGGGAAATCGCAAATTTGAATTCTAATGCGAAGTGTTTACTTTGCCAGTGCGAATTCTAACGTAAAGCGTTCACTTCGCCGTAGGTAGATCGCAAGTTTGAACAGCTGGCAGCCATACTGGGAGCACAATTGGTTGGAGTGATGGCATATTCTCTCTCTATATCTCTCTCTGTCTGTCTCTCTCTCTCACTCGCTCTCTCTGTGTCTCTCTCTCTCTCTCTCTCTCTCTCTCACTCACTCTTACTCAGTGTATGCACAAGAGGGCGGTTAGCACTTGATTTCAGTGTATGCGGCTGCCATGTGATGCAGCAAAAACTTAAGTTAACGTAAGCTATCGGAAATCATTAAAAGATGAGTCTCTCTCTCTCTCTTTCTCACACACACACACACACACACACACACACACACGTATCTTTGACTGAAGAATTCATAACAGCGTTCTTTAGATATATCTGTTTTTTCCCCCCATGGGATTCGCCAACCATCCTTTCATCATAAACGAGTTGATCCTCTCAACATTTCTGAGTGTGATGATAATCTGACGGTCGCAGTAGTTAAAAAAATGGACGTATTCATTTTTACCTCCAGTTCATCTTCAAACACTTAATCAGTGAAGTGTTCACTACCTTAATATGACTGAAGAAAACAAGGCCTTTAAAACTTTAAACAATAATCTGCTTCTAAAATAAATAAAAAACTGAACTTGAACCTAACCAGTGGTTCACTGGTGTTTTTTTTTTACGTTAAAACCTGATATCTGTGGTTTGGGGAAAATAACATGCGTTAACTCCAGTGATGACAAACTTTGGAATGCTAATGGATACAGATGTTAATGTCTTCGTGACCCTGTTATACGGAGACCTTCTGGCGTTTCTAAATCCAGTGAGAGGGATTGCCGTTGTTCTGGGTGCGGAGGAGCAGAGCTGAAATAATACGGGCTGTTTTGAAGGCATAGTCGAACACAGGGCAAGCCACAGCAGTGGAGTCAGGAATGTGACCTCCTGTGCATTCCTCTCAAGTGTGTGTGTGTGTGTGTGTGTGTGTGTGTGTGTGTGTGTGTGTGTGTGTGTGTGTCTCTCGCTCTCTCTCGCTTGCCCTGTATTTACAGCAGAAGGGTTATGGTATTATAATATTTGCTTTTGAAGAACTTTGTTTAGAGGACTATTTCTAACGTGTATGGTTTGTCTTGCTGTGTGTGTGTGTGTGTGTGTGTGTGTGTGTGTGTGTGTGTGTGTGTGTGTGTGTGTGTGTGTGTGTGT
>JAOUQZ010000029.1:4590050-4622704 GCA_028564935.1 Neosilurus hyrtlii | reverse complement strand
TGAGTGTGAGTGTGTATCTGACTGTGTGTATCTAAGTGTGAGTGAGTGTGTATCTGACTGTGTGTGAGTGAGTGTGTGTTGGGGGAGGTGGGAGGATCCAGCCAGCTGATGTCATTCGGTCCAGCAGGCTGCGCCTGAAAGGGGCCCTTTGTTGGCAGAGAGTAACTCCAGCACTCGGCTTCTCCCGCTATCGCGCTCCTAGGACGTCAGAATGGCACAATCAGGATAGTGCTGTTAACGTTACTTATGGAAAGGTTTTTCTTCAGTGTTTGGATGGGTAGTTTTTTTTTTCTTCCTTCCAGTAAAAACGATTAGGCAGTGCTGGAATGGGGAGAAAATGGAGCCTCTCGCACAGGAAAGTCAGTAGAAGAGATCCGTAAAAGTCATAAAGTGGATGCAGCTGTGGAGTCTTACGATGTGGATACCAGCGTTCACTTGGAAAAACTGACTTTTTTTTTCTTTTTTCAGTTTTCTTAACTTTGCTGTTGACTTTTTAAAGCTTATTTTTTGGTTTATGGGTTTATATTGTTTATTAGTTAGCTTTTGGGTGAACGGTAACTAAGACGCTTAAATTCGGTGTTGTGGGGCGCAGGCTTTTTATCTCTATAGTAGGATTTTGAGAATCAAATGAAAATGTTGGAAATCTGTCTGAAATTGGTGGGGTGCAAATCGAAAAAAGGCCTCTCATCCTCCAGCTATAACCTCCAAGGTAAGAATTTGGGATTGCGTGGGAGCAGCATAAGAAAGTGTGTGTGTGTGTGTGTGTGTGTGTGTGTGTGTGTGTGTGTGTGTGTGTGTTGGTCTTCGAGAAAAATCTGTTACAGAAGAGCGTATTCGAAGAAACTCTGGGTGGACGGTCTTCTGAAAATCATAGGTTTTGGCAAATCTTGAGGCCTTAGAGCTGCTCTTTGCCTTGCCGTTTAGAAAGTGGAGGAGGGGGCGAGAGAGAGAGGGACAGAGAGCAAAGCCAGACACTCTGGCTCATAGTGAAAGAATCGGGGATTGTGGGGGGAGGCAGGGAGGAGAGAATACTAGGAAATCTGACTCCCGCCTGATTGCCTGCATATGTTCAGTGTAAGCAAACGTTCAATTGTGTATAGAAATTCACACTCCCCTGTGTATGTATAGGAAAAGGTGTTCTGCTAAGTGTTTACACTTGTGGTTGTTGCCATGGGTTCTCGACGAAAGCGGGGTTGCGAGAGTGTTCTGGACTTTCCTTAGATCTTTAGTAATTGAGGAGTTTTTTCTCTGTCCCATAGAAAATATCTACCGTTAACCTGAAAAAACCTAGGACCTGAAAATTAGCCAATCAGAAGCCTTCAGTGGCTGTTTTAAAACTTTTTGATTTTGTGTGTGTGAGTGGTGATTTTTGTTCTAGTCACTGTACTAGCTCGTTCTTGGTCCCTGAGTATGAGTGACGACCCCCCCAAATACAAAAAAACTCTTTTCGGGATATTGCCGTCACTGTACCTGCTCCAACCTTAACTTTTTTTCCCTTCGTCCTCGTTATTTTTTAAATCTGAATTTTTCTACCTGTTTTCCTCTCTGTTTTCTTTGTGCATGCTGCGCCTTGAACAGCCGTTAAGAAGTTTCCAGCCCAGATTATGCATAATCACTCAAACAAACAAATAAATAAATAAGCTCAAACAAAAAGATATGCTAAAAAGGTTAAACAGTATAGATTGTCACCTGTACATTTGATTCAGTTTGTATCAAATTAATTTTAATTAAAAACAACAAACTAAAAAAGTAAAAACTTGGTCAGTCCAATAACCAAATAATAAACTAATTAAGAGAATTTCAGGTATTTCTGTATGTTCAATTAAATTTATTCATTGTTAGGTATCCAGATTTTCGGTATAAACACCCAGTAGCTAGATGAACGCTAGGGCATGCTACGAGGGCAGATCTTAAAGTCCCCAGCCCTAGCATTTTTCATTATTTTTGTTTTATATTGGTTCTGATTTTCAAAACTACACTCTGTCCCAATAATATTCAGTTGAATAGTGTCCGTGCTAGCTGTAACTCAGAATTCAGGTCTGTACCCTGGTTGCCTTGTTGCTTAAGGACAACGCCCCAGTTCACGCCTCACAGGTGGCCGTTGCTGCAGCAGCCGAGTGCAGCTTCGAAATTCTACCACACCCCCTTTATTCACCTGATCTTGCACCCTCAGACTTTTATTTGTTTCCCAAGCTCAAATCGGAACTTCGCGGACGACGTTTTGTGGGTGATAATGAAGCCACTGAGGCTGTTGAGATGTTTTTAGAGCAGCACAATGCCAGCTTCTGCAGACACGGAATTGTAAAGTTGGAGTAAATGTATTGATGTTCAGGGAGATTATATTGAGAAATAAAGTTATTAAACTTGTGAAACCGGGTCACAGACTTTTGGATGTACCCTCGTATATAGTTTATAAAGGGATCTGTATGGTTACACATCAGCTTTATGAAGATGTGTTGTTTATACTATAAGCATAATCTGTGTTCTGTATTTTTGCTTCACATTTATGGTTAAATGTTTGAATATTGTGTATTGATCTAGAAAACCGTCACTGCCCATGCTAATACTCGTCAAAGTGGGTCTAAAGTTGGAAATGATTAAATAGTTTGTTAAACTTTAAACATGATTTTCTCCAAAGTTGCAGGCTTAAAAGCCTTTCCTGGTAGGTTTTGGGTAGTCACTCTAAAACTTGCAACATATGTTAGAAACTTTGGTATCATTTTAATGCTGAGGCTAAAAAATAGTACCAATAACTCTAATTTAATAAACTTTGCTGTGATGGGTCACATATCTGAAGCAGATTAATCTGTTTTAGGGTTTATTTACGGTTTAATCATGGTTATATGCTTAAGATCTGCATAACTAGTTGGTTTTTAAAAAATTGATTTTTTTTATTGGTTTAAAAAGAAAGAAAAATGGAAATCGCCTCCAGGTTTTAACCTGGAAATGAAATGACCAGATGAACGCTGACCTTTGAAAAGTAATGTTCTTACAGTGGTGTGAGTCACCTCGAAAAAGCCCGAAATAGTAATAGAAGTTCTGAGCTGTCGGCTGGAAGTTTTCCTTCCCGTTTGCCAAACTTCATCCCGCCAACACAAAAGAAACTCTGGTTCTATTGAAAGACCCTGATGGCGGCATCATCAGAGGAAATGGCGGAACTTGGAGCGATACCCTTGAAGGTCAAAGTCCTTTATCTTGTCAAAGCAAAAATAAAGCCAAACAAAGCTAGCAAATAAAAAGGCAGCATGAGAGAGCTGTAACAAAGCACAAGTAAATATTAGCCGAGACATTTACAGGTGGCTGGAGTTTATGCTCTGAAGGGGATTGAAACCTTGGAGAAGATACGTTTAGTGCTTGTTATGTTGGGAGTCACTTAATATGTCTGTTTCACGTTAAAAAGGGCTCTGTGACTGTTAGCCCTGTGTCCAAATTGCCATTCTGGAAACAAAATAAACGGCCAGAAACTTTAAAAAGAAAATGAACTTGAATATTTGGAAAGAAAACAAAGTAATTGGTTGACTGACATGGATATTTCTCAAGGTTGGCAAAGCTGTGCTTATTTCGAAAATGTTTTTTTTTTTTTTTTTGGTGAACAAAATGAAGACCTTGGTGCATGCACAACAGCCGTGACCGAGCCCATTTAAGAATTCCATTTATGGCTTTCTAAATGCAATCCAACATACTCTTGTGCAATCTTTGTAAGTTATTTCATGAAATTCAATTGTACATGAGCTGATAAGGCGACTAGCACCGAGTCCGCTATCAGCCTTGTAGGACCAGATTGAGCGGAAGAACTGTTCGTGTCCACGTCCACTGGATTGAGAGAAATATAATGTTAAATTATAGAAGATCATTAACACCTCGCAGGCTGCAAACCTTTTCGGGTAAATGAACACAAACAAAACAAAAAATTGATAGCGACAGTAGAAAGCAACAATTCCCTGGGTTAAAAAAAAAACATAAAAAATTTAAAACATTATTTCCATAAAATACTTCCACTCCAAATTTTATTGTTTTCTTTTTTAGTATGTTTGTTTTTTTTGGAGTTTTGTTTTAAAGTACAGTAGGTTTGGCAAATCGTACCACCATTTTATTTTTCTATACTCATGGTATACGAGGTGATATCCTAGTAGTAGAACCAATCGTTGCTCTGTTTTATTTATCTCAGAAACATTGTTACACTGTCACAGTATGCACCAGTGCTTACTCTGAGTACCATATCTCATGATTTTGTTCATGCCCCTTTCTCACTGACGCAACATTACCTGGAAGCTCGTGGAAATGCTTCCGCAGTGTGACGTGTGATTGTCGTCGTGTGTATCGCAAGTCGCCGCAGAGAACCGTCAGCACCGCAGCCTTCTGCAGCTACTCATGGTTAATTGTATCATGTTTGATTTTTTCACCGCATTTCTGCGGAAAGACCGAAAACGTCTCATTTCCACGTGACACGACGCCACCACCAGCATTGTAAGACCACCGTGGACAGCATGTGAACATCAACAAGCACCGGTGGTACCATTTGTTTTTTTTTTCTTTTCCGCGTTATAAAAGGTTGTGCATCTTCACCTCAGCTATTGTTGTGGAATCATGCCTTTGAAGGGACGAGGACAAGGGGAACAAATTTTCCGTTTTCCGTTCCTACACTGCGGGATGTTCCTCCTGGAGGTACCATGGGTATCCACGTGTAAGTTGCATCGTGAGAAAGGGGTATCAGGAACCAAGCGTATGCTAGTACGAGCATTTGCTCAGTACGCCCAAAAAAGTCACTTTCTCCCTAATTAAACCGGAGATAACCAGTAGACGCGTCAATCCGAAAATATTTTAGCATGTACACATATTTATGCATTTATTTCAAACTTAGGTTTTCTGCTTAAACCTGAAATATTTCTTTGATGGGATATCTTGAGTAGGGAAAATATGATACTGCCCAAGTTGTTTTAATAATATTCTTGTTTTTATCTGTTCAGCTTGTGTCACTGAGCCCTTTTCGTCTGGCTTGATTTTGGTATTTGAATTCCGCTTTGCGTTTTGGATCACCGACTCCGTCAGAGTTAAGGGTGAAAGGGTTCACTCTGCTTTTCCTCCCACTGAGCTCTGATCACAGACGACCAACACGTGAAACCACTTTCTGCTCTCAACCCACATCGCGTCTCATCACGAGTTGATTTAATCCCATATTCCTCATCATCCCTCAAACCTCCCCCTCCCTGCACGTTAAATTCGCCGCACTTTTGGAGGAGGATGTCTATTCCTCCGTGATGTGAGGATATCCAGCCCTTGTTTGTCTGCTTCTTGCTTAACAGGAAAATCACAGCCAGTTCTATGTCATTTGTTTATCTTCCACTATTGCCGCCTCATTTCCTTTGCCAGACCTCATTCTTGTGCCTCATTGTACAAAAACATGTTGTCGAACATCATGTGATGCTTCGTACTGTTAGATGATAAGATGAGAACAAATAAGATAATAAAATAAAGTGTCCCAGGTAATTAGATACATGAACAAGGGTCGTGTCCCCCAAATGTTCTTCACATATTTACTGATCAGATAGTGGGGTGTCAGTTGTGGGTAGAGATAGAGGAAAAGTACATTTAGTTATGTATCACCATTCTTTTGTGTAGTGATTCTTGTGTCTTGTTTCTGTTCATTCTATTTAAAGTAATTTTGTATTATATAAATCCTGCCCTTGGTTTTTAAATGGGGAAATTAAACCCAAACAAAATTTTTTATCAAGTTGTCAGTTTTTAATAATTTGTGTCATTGAACCCTTTTTTTCATGCTGAGAATAAAAAACGGCCCATAACTCTGTACACAGTGCGGCCGCATTTTTTAATGCCAAAAGTATCGAAAGGTCCCACGATCACTCCGTGTTTCTCCCAGTATTACGTAACTAAATTGCATATGAATACATGCAGAGTTCTTTTCTTTTATATGTATGATCGGACTCCTGTGTGTCAACGGAAGTGTGTATGAATTGTATGTATATTTTATTCAGAAGTTCACAAGTTTATGTCTCATTTGTTAGAGTAATATTTGAAGACTGTTATTATTGCCATTAACTTGTCTTATATGAACTGGGGGATTCATGTCTTATTCTCGCAAAATTTTAGCCGGTTGCAACTTTGGATCTGTAAGTAAAAACCACCGGAAGATGAAAATATGCTCATGTGTAACAGGAGGGATTGGAAGGATTGCTTTTTATTTTACTTTAATCAGTAAATACATTTAATTGCTTAATTCAGCACTTGAGCAGTCTGACTGTGCAGAATACTTCCAGAATAGAAAACAACTCGAATTAGCACATATGTGGGTATGGTGATATAATATTGGGTAGTCCCTGATTATTTCCATGCCTAACTGATAAGGCTCTAGGATACTGATCAGAACGTCATAGGATCAAGTCCTACTAACACCAAGCTGCCACTGTTGGGCCCTTGAGCAAGGCCCTTAAATTTCAGCCTCTCAGTTGTATGTATGGATGGATGGATGGATGCTTTAAACAAGCGCATCTGCCAAATCCCATTAATGTAAATCTGATTATTTTACATTTTTATCTTTACAGAAGCTCTTCAACGACCGGATTTTGAGCCCTCTGGTCTGTCGGAAGCGGCACGCTGGAACTCCAAAGAGAACCTGTTGGCAGGCCCCAGTGAAAATGATCCCAATCTGTTTGTCGCACTGTACGACTTTGTGGCGAGTGGTGACAACACCCTCAGCATCACTAAAGGTAAGACAACGTGGTGTCACAGATTTCTCCGAAGGATCTAAATCACACAAGAACTTGTGAAGTGTGTCTCATCATTTTATTTTTATTTATTTATTTTTTTTTATAAAGTTCGTATTTCTAAATGAGCTCCAAGACATATGTGTCGTACTGTAGAAGTCATCTGATCCGACGCCACCTTCCACCACTGTCTGTACAGTTTACTCCAGAAACTAGCTACACTAGGTTAAATCCTGATAGTTGACCAGCATTTATGAGTAAATTACAGTTTTTCCATTCAAAGGGATTCAAGTGTCCATCAGTTCTTCTTTTCAGTAATGTTTTTGTTCGAGTAAAACTTTTCACAGGTCGGACCGTGTTGATGTTGTGCATTGATAGTTACGTGTAGGTTCAGAGTTTGGCTATTAAGTAGTAGATCAGTGCAAGATAAACTCAGCGAAAAGTCGAGTTTGTTTAGGACAGATCCGATCTGTTCTAGTTGTGTTCTCCGTTTCACAGGATGTGAAGAAAGCTCACTCATAAACACTCTCAAAAGTTCTTTACTGAAATCTAAACCCTTGTCTCTAAATGCGATTACTCGGGACGGTCTGTTTGTTATGGAGTTAAGTGAGTGGGGCAGCGTGTCCATTCTGGGCAGCTGAGTGACGTCACTGTCTGGAAATCCACATGTTTACCTCCCGTTCTCTATCTCTTCTCCGCTTCCTTTTCGCACACAGCGTGTGCTCTCTTTCCACTCGGCTAGATGAAAAACAATCTGGCCAGGCTAGTCACTGCTTTCCATACAGACAGCATCTACTTCATGCTTTTTCATTTTCCCGAGTTTACATGGCGAGATTAACGGCACGCCGTGGACACCAGTTTGGTTGATATTTACGTCACCAGGTTTTATATTCAGGACTAGGAATAACGGGATTCAGAACAAATTTATAAATCCAGACAAATAAGATTAGGCTCTCTGTTAGGAAAAAAGTAACGGCACCTTCAGTTAAAATAAATAGAGGAAGAGTTAGAACAAGCCTTTGATATGTGCAGTGTCTGATCCGATGCAGTGGCTGAGCTGCATTTGTGGACAGTTTAGTTTTTATTTAATTGGCCACAGCTCTTCGTAAGCATTGCTTTTTTTTTGGAGTTTTATGGGCGTTAGTGAAACTCAATCTATGATCACACTTGGTATTTGGTATTGATTGATGTGATTGATTTCAGCCGTATACACATGTGAAACTGTGGGACTATAACTCGTCAAGCAGAGCTTCGGTTATCTGCGGTTTCCCCCAAGACGAGCGCTGAACACATCAAACCACGCCTCAGTCGACTACAGCATGCACTTACCAGAGTGGAGTTATATACCAGGAAGATTTTCCTTGGTCTTATGCGCATTCCACACGCGTGGTGCTTCATGTATCAAAACCCACCCACTCCCGTGAGGCCCCCTTCCATAAATGGTAAAGTACTCTGCTGCGTGGTTTTCGATTTTGCCTTGCGGGGAAACTTTTTATTTAATTAAAAATAGTATCGACGTGGACGTGTTAAGGCACCCAAGTCTTAGAAAAACATTCGAGATGTAATTTTCCATTTAATTTATCAGTTGAATCAACAGAATTCTTTGAAATTCACGACTGTTTCCTTTAAACGGAAATATCAGAATCCAGTTCCGAGATAGAGAGAGTTTATTAAACTGCCTCTTGCAGCCAAATTGCTGAATTTGAGGCCAGATGTGCACATGTATAACATATTATATTAATTACATTAGCAGTCTAAATATTTTACTGTCACAGAACTGGCAAATCAGCAAATCGATCTGTATTACAAATTATCTTGTGCCTTGTTGGAGTGCTTAATTGATATGCCTTTGTCTGAGGAACATTTCTGCTCTTGTAGATGGGGAGCTGAGGGTGGCCTGATTTATTAGCTGTAATGTAGCGCTCAGCCAGCGGGCCTTTCTGGGTCTGCCTGCTGAACTGCTTCCTGGTATGTAGCGCCACGCAGACAGACAGACAGACAAAGTACATTTTCTTAACTGTTATTACAGTATATTGTATTAACTATTGGATTTGTTTAATAGATACTACTCTTTGTCATATTATGAATAATTTATAAATGAAACTCTAGCCTTATTTAGTAGGGGTGCCGGAAAAAAGTCGATGCACGTCTGAATCGCGCTTCTTATTTATTAGCATTCTTAATCGATCCAGATTTTCAATTATTGATCTTTAAAGACACGTTTTTTTTTTTTTTAACATTTCTAACCTTACTCACAGCGCATACCGTTTGTCCAGACTTGACCTCCGTCGTGAATTGTTCCAGTGAGTGGCGGGTGCAGAACTAGCTTTTAGCCTACAGCCAGCACCGTCTTCGCTGAAGGCAATTGTTTGGGTGCACTTCGGATTTTTACGATTTTCCAGGTAATAAGGAGCTTGACGTGACACATGCGGTGTGTAAGATCTGCAAAATAAAAGCCAAGTATTTCGGGAACGCTTCACATCCCCGAGCCCACATCTTACACCATCACTCAGAGCTAATAGAAACAGAGGAGCAGCACGACCAACTCCTGACCAACGCATACTCCATCATTTCACTAAACTCCCAACCGACTCTGAACGAGCAAAGTGGATCAGTACATCTACAAAACCAGCTGTCTAGTAATATCATTTCTATCTTTCTTATAATAGAGTCGTTCCTAGCTTATAGAAGAATGTAGTTACCCGTGAAATTGGAACGGGTAATACATACCCTTTGTTTGTAACGGTTATGAATCAAACATCGGTTTGAATCAAGAATCGATTCTGAATCACCCTAAGTGATTCACCCTAAGAATCGGAATCGAATTGAATCGTGAGTTGTTTTTAGATTCACATCCCTATTATTTAGAGTTTTTTGCAATCCGCGGGTTCGGCTATCTGTGTTAGATCTTGGAAGGTGTTCTCCGTAAAGGATATGACAGTCTCGATGTACTTTAGAAAATCGGTGTCCGTAAACTTTTGTAATGTAAGTATGAAAACACGACGTTAAAAATAACTGACATTTTTAATTATGAAGGCATAAATTGTAATATTTTTTTAAATTAATATAGAAATAAGATTTCTATACATTTCTTCTGCATAACAGTTGGTTGGCGTTTGTTCCACAGGCAGAAGGGGAGGAGAACTCCAGCCGTCCTCTCCTAAAACAAGCAGTAAATATAAGACCATATGCGTACATTAGTCACGCAGCTATATTAAAAATTATACACACGTGGTGATGAAAGCTCAGTCAGATTACGTTGATAGTAAATGACACGTATTTTCCTAAAGATATGAGATCTTTCAAACAATTCTTCTATGCCTTTCTATTGCCAAGGCCCATATGTGTGTCCAGAGTTGCATTCCTTAACTCTCGTTACTACGAACCTCTCCTGTTATTTTCATTGCGGTTACAGAATAATATGCTTTATATGAAGAGCTGAAAGGCCTGGGAGTTACACAAAACACTGGAAGGTTGGAGAGAGACAAATGAGGGGTCGTCGGTTTCAGGACAAGTTCAGGAATTCCGTGACGCCGAGATTGTACAGCCAAGTTGTGTAACCACGGAAAAGAGGACGTTGTGTATAAAGAGAGCAAACAATTTAATTACGAACCAGTGGTTTTGAAAATCAGTGTTTCCTTCCATAACTCATAGTGTTTGTGTGTTTTAGGTGAAGTTAGTTTGTCTCAAGGGAATTTTTTTCATGGCTCATGATTCACTTTGGCGTAAACAGCTGAATAGATTAATGTATAATAGATGATTTTATATAAAGCACGCTCCTTGTTGGATATTATTGTATATTTGAAGGGTACCAGTGGTGAGTTAGTGTTACTAGCTATTTTAAACGATCGCGTATAACGTCAGTGGTTCCTTCTAGCAGCATCAATCAGTGTGCCCGTTTTCAAAGTTCGTGCAAGTGTTACGACTCTAGGCATGCGCAGAGACATGTCACCTTTTTGATTGGCTGCTCCAGTCTGGTCTTGTTGGATTGGCTGGCACAGTCGATATAATCCATATGATAAAATGACAGTTTTGTGCTTTTAATGGTCATTTTTGTTAAAATAAGGATCTGGATCGCTTAAACATATTACATACGCACATATACGCTAGTTTCAGACCGCAGTGACTTCATCCTGATGCTCGGGAAAAAGTGGTACGCGTGATATAAAGGTGATTGTGATGCCGTTAGCGTACAGGATTCACACCCACATCATCAGACTCTTCATTAGTCTCTGCTCTGTCAAACTTGTAATTCTTGGTAGTGTATCTTGTTAATGCGACGTACTACAGTGTAGGCACAGGTTTAATCTGGGGTGCCTAAAGCTAGTATCTCGAAGCAGGGAATGCTGAAGAGCATAGCGAATTTTGGGTTTCGTCAGGGATCGGAAACAGTTCACTGACAGTTTTTAGGGTCGCAAATAGTTTTTCTTCCCGCAAAGAAAATTTAACCAAATTATTTCTCCACAGACTGTTGCAACGCGTGTCACTAAAGTAATATATGGTTTGCCAAGTAGGGGAGGGTTTGCTCACTTCTTTATAAGGTTGGGTCCATCAGTCATTCTTTTTCTTCCTTTTCTTTCTTTGCCAGACAAAGCAATTCTTCCTCGGGTGCAGCAGCACACTGGGCTTCTTCCTAACAGAAATCCATTTCTATATCCTGGACGTCCATCTTCTATATACGGGAAGGGTTGGCTCACCCTTTTTATAGGGTTTGGTGGTTCAGTTCCAAGATTCGCTTGACATTTGTTTGGGATTTTACCAGGAATTGGCAAAAGGTCCCAAACGTTTCCAAACAGTGGTAAATAGTTGCTAATTGTCTCGAACACTGCTGCTAACATTTGCTAATAGTCGCTCGTGTTCACCAGCTGTCTTTCGAAAACTTCTGCAAACACAATATTGCTAATTGTCGCTAAACATTGCAAAATGACAGACGCGAACCCTGAACATTTGTCAGGGAAGTTTGCAAAATTCTCCACATTCGTCAGCATTCGGCGCTCCATGAGATACAGGCTTAAAGGATTATATTATAGATGATATTATTTCTTCACATTTGAAATACAAACCTATATATTATTTTAGATGTAGCTACATTTGTTTTTTTGGGCCCGAATCAAATTCGTTATTACTCTGTGTGGTTCATTAGGAGAGAAGCTGCGAGTGCTCGGTTACAATCACAATGGCGAGTGGTGTGAAGCACAGACCAAGAATGGTCAGGGCTGGGTGCCCAGCAACTACATCACTCCTGTCAACAGTCTGGAGAAGCACAGCTGGTACCACGGGCCAGTGTCGCGCAACGCCGCAGAGTACCTGCTTAGCAGCGGCATCAACGGCAGCTTCCTGGTGCGAGAAAGCGAGAGCAGCCCGGGTCAGCGGTCCATCTCACTACGCTACGAGGGCAGAGTCTACCACTACCGCATCAACACTGCGTCAGACGGCAAGGTGAGAACACAGGACACAGTGTGTGAACCATTTTGTTTGTTTGTTTGTTTTTTTTTATGTCGAAACCGTCTACGGCATTCTTGATTCTGATTGGTCAGGCTGTAGACCCATGAAGAGGCTTTGTATATAGAAAGGATTTCGCTAGTAACTTTACACATCCCGCATGATGCTTCCTATCAGAGTGTCAGTTGAATTTAAGGCCCCTAGGGCTCCGTGCTTTCCTGTGAGTGCATGAAGCCACAGATGCTTTTCCAAACATTACAGTCTGTTCCTCCAGACCATCTTCTGTGGCCTACAAAACTGTAGGGAGGCTGGATCTATTTCAGCAGTTTTATCACCAATAAGGAATGCTGTGTGTGTGTGTGTGTGTGTGTGTGTGTGTGTGTGTGTGTGTGTGTGTGTGTTTCAAGCATGTCACTGCTTTGCATTGTTCAGCATTTTGAGGTGAGGCAGAGGAATGGTGGTTATGAGAGGAATGCCTGGAGTAGAGAAACGATACACCCCTTCCCCCTCACTCAGTCGAACCTCCTTTAAGCCGTCGCCCGCTTCCAATTAATCTTGCCTGACTTGGCCCACAAAACACCGGGTGATTAATTCCGTGGTAGTCTGGATCCTTTCTGATTTAGTGGATGCTGTAATTCTAGTGGCTTTCTTAGGCCCAGCTCTGATTACCTCATTCCAGGAACTTCATCTTTACGCTGTGTGTCACCGCTTTTTTTTTTTGTTTTTTGTTTTTTTTTGTCATAATAGTCATGTAACTCACTCTGATGGAAGGCATACCGTTCCTCAGTGGATGTCCTAATAGACCTGTGATTACAATGATTACTCCTAAACGATCTGAGTTTACTCCCTGCAGCATGCTAGGAGTTATAATAAACTATTAAATTAATCTGAACTGTGCCAAGTTCTGTCCAATCCAATTCCTGAAATTAATTTATTACTATTTTTTATAGAAATAAATATAGAAATAATACTCACTGAACTCAATTGCCAAACCACTTAATCATACTAGGGTGGCGGGGAGGCTGTGCCTATCTCAGCCCACACAGGGTAAAGGTGGAGTACACCCTGAACAGCTCGCCAGTCTAAAGTATAAATAATTATAATATATGATATAAAAACAACTGTGTATTGTTGATGTCTTCTGCATTTTTTTTTTGTTTAAATAAAAAATACATACTTTTTTTTACCGCTGTTGTAAACGGGAAAGAAATTGGTTTCCGCTCGATATTTCAAGAAATAATTGTCCAACCCTCATCCATTTTAATATGGAGATCCACCTGGAAAAGCTTCAGACCAAGTTCGATTACTGTGACCTTGACCTCATTTTCAAGGTCACGCCAGCCTTCTTTGTGAAAAATGCTTTCCGCTTGATGTCTCGAGAAATGATTGGCCTACCCTCACTTGGTACGATATGGAGATGCTTCTGGACAAGCTGATTACTGTGACCTTGACCTCATTTTCCAGGTCACGGCGACCTTTTTTGTGATTCTACAGATACCACGCAGTGAACATATCTTGCAACCTCTGGGTGTCATTTCTATCTATTTGTATTTACATTTATTGTGGAGCCTTTATGAGACAAGTTCACCCCTATTATTACATAATGACTTCCCTTTACCTGTGTTTCTTTCTTTTTTCCTTCTCTTAAAGTAAAAAAAAGACAAAAAATGAGATACTGTGAAGTCTTGCTTCTGGAAGACTTTTCTTTACAGGAACATTGATACCTCTGATAGTTGTGATACCAAAGCACCAACACTGGGACTCGTTCCAAAATGCTCAAAAACACACAGTTCTATTACACGTTTACCAGGCAGGTCCCTGTGTGAGTTGCTACTGTAGGAAAGGTAGGGGAGTAAGTGTTTTGAGCTTCTGTTCATCAACAGCTTCTGACCAATCAGGTTTAAGAATTCAACAGCACTGTGTCTCATGTATGTATAAACCTTATTGACTGGGATTTTGGGTGCTTCCCTATATGAAATGGTTTATTTCCTGCTCTGATGCATAAATGTTTATAAAAATAGGCAGGATTTCTTCCTGAGTGTAATATTTTGTATATTCGGTTTACAATAAATAAAATAAATCCATTCTGTGATATTATAAAGGTCACTGTATGCACCATCGGTGAACCCTGTCTTTATTTATTCCCTTTACCTCTTGCACAGCTCTACGTGTCATCAGAGAGTCGTTTCAATACACTGGCCGAGTTGGTACACCACCATTCCACCGTAGCAGATGGTCTCATTACGACACTACACTACCCAGCACCCAAACGCAACAAGCCTACGATCTATGG
The DNA here is from genome assembly GCA_028564935.1 of Neosilurus hyrtlii. NCBI lineage: Eukaryota > Metazoa > Chordata > Actinopteri > Siluriformes > Plotosidae > Neosilurus > Neosilurus hyrtlii. The sequence continues at coordinate 4,608,247 of JAOUQZ010000029.1, read as the reverse complement.
TGTCTCGCCCAACTACGACAAATGGGAGATGGAGCGCACAGACATAACTATGAAACACAAGCTGGGTGGAGGCCAGTATGGAGAGGTGTATGAGGGAGTCTGGAAGAAGTACAATCTCACTGTTGCTGTGAAAACACTAAAGGTTAGTAAAGCCTGTGTTGTTTTGCAAGACACACCATGCTTAATGGGTTTGCTTTGGCAAAGTTGTAGTTCCTTCTATCCTGGGATGTCTGTATAAAATGGATTTGATTGCAGCAGCAAACCACCAAGTGTTTTATACCCTGCTTTATATTTTTCTTGACCCTATAGGAGGATACAATGGAGGTTGAAGAATTCCTAAAGGAGGCTGCAGTCATGAAAGAAATCAAACATCCCAACCTGGTCCAACTATTAGGCAAGTCTGCTCCTGAGAGCAATTAAAAAATATTGGTTTGACCTGCTTATTTATCGGTTGCAATAAAAATCAGTTGGAGGTATTTATGTTGAGCCTGACTATAAATCAAATAAGAGAACAAGAGCACTCAGAAAGCCCAAACCTCTGCCAAGCCCAGCAGTTTACCCTGTCTTGCAGTGTTGAATAGGTAGGGTCTGTTGCATACTGATCCAGAATGCAGCTGCATGGTTTCCTTCAACCTTTTCAAGTTCTCCCACACCACTCGTCTTCTACTCTCTCTTTTTTAGCTTCCTGTAGCTGCTCGCATGAGATTTATAACAGTTATGCTTGCCTACAAAGCCAAAAATGTAGGCAAAAATAAGGGGGGAAAATAAATTAGTACCCCACACAACACCTACCCACTAAGTTTTGACTGATGGTATACTTAATCTGTGTCCTAGTGAACCACTATAAGACTGTATTCACTGATGACACTTCTGTAAGTCGCTCTGGATAAGGTCGTCTGCTAAATGCTATAAATGTAAATGTGAAATGTTGGGCTTTTTACACCTAAGCCTAGTGGCTCATCAGATCCGGAGCTTATCCCTTATTCTGTAGTGGGAAGTGGCTTCAAGTCCACCTTACCTGGTACCCATTGATTGTGCTGAGTGGAAAGTGTTAAAGAATCTTTTCAAAAATTCCTGGATTTAGATTTCCAAAAAATTTTATAGAGTAGTCCTTGTCCAAAGCCCCGCCTCTAGTAGTAATTTCATGAAAATGTACGCATTACTTTTGGCATAATCCTGCTCACCAACAAACGCACAGCTCGAGGGTAAAACATAAGAAATATGCAGAATACTTGCATTAAACAGTCTAATGACTTAGAAGCATGCAGCATATCAACATCTTGTAAATAAATCATCACATGTTATTATCTCAGGTGTTTGTACACGAGAGCCTCCTTTCTACATCATCACTGAGTTCATGACCCACGGAAACCTGTTGGACTACCTGCGCGAATGTAACCGCGAGGAGGTCAACGCTGTGGTGCTGCTCTACATGGCTACTCAGATTTCCTCTGCAATGGAGTACCTGGAGAAGAAGAATTTTATTCACAGGTAGGACAAACCCCCCGAAAATACAAGTCCAGTATAAAATGCAGTGCATATGCATCACCTCAATGTATTTAGTTTTAGGTTACAGAGTGCATCAGTGTTCTGAGGCCTTCATTTTAATAGCATTAATGCTCTGAACAGGAACATACTTTTTTCATTCCTTTATGATTATGACATGCATACTTGGTGGTTTTAGTAAATGGGGCCATTTGGTTCGAGTTCTTATTGACATTTTAAGTGTATAGTATCTCTGATTTTAATCAAGTCTTGTTTTTAATCAAGTGATTTGATTTCTTCTTCCTGCAGGGACTTGGCTGCCCGTAACTGCTTGGTCGGGGAGAACCACTTGGTGAAGGTAGCAGATTTTGGTTTGAGTCGTCTGATGACGGGCGATACATACACAGCTCACGCCGGTGCCAAGTTCCCTATCAAATGGACTGCACCAGAAAGCCTGGCTTATAATAAATTCTCAATCAAATCAGATGTATGGGGTAAGTGAGTGAGTGACTGCTTCTTATAAGATATTTACTCTCGTGTGACATGTGCATTAAAGAACTGTTCAACTAACTGTGTTTCAGCTTTCGGAGTGCTGCTGTGGGAGATTGCCACCTATGGAATGTCCCCATACCCTGGAATTGATTTGTCCCTGGTATATGAGCTACTTGAGAAGGACTATCGCATGGACAGACCTGAGGGATGCCCAGAGAAAGTCTATGAACTAATGAGAGCCTGTGAGTAACTTTGTCTTACAAACTTTGTCTACAAATTGTGGATCAATTTCAGAATAATGTTCCTTTGAAATATCTTATCATCTGTAGTACATGATATCATAAGATTCTTAGAATTTGAAGAGATCTTTGGGCACAATGTTGAAAATCAATATTGGATGTCCTCAATTAAAACAGGCATGATCTTGTCATGGAAGTCACTGCACGGGCTCAGGAGCACTTCCAGAAATTCACTGTCTGTGAACACTGTTCATGTGTTTGTTTTTTGTTTGTTTGTTTACAGGTTGGAAATGGAACCCAGCAGAGAGGCCGTCATTTGCCGAGACCCATCAAGCATTTGAGACTATGTTTCAGGAATCCAGCATCTCGGACGGTACATCACTATCCCCCACTATCGAACAAGCATGCTTTGTGTCTGCTTTTTCCAGAGTTGCTAATGATACACCGTTTTACCTTTGGCAGAGGTGGAGAAAGAGTTGGGGAAGAAGGGGAAGAAACTAACACTTGGCCCCATACAGCAGGCCCCAGAATTACCAACCAAAACTAGGACGATACGCAGAGCCACGGAGAAAGATGGAGACAGTCCTGGTGAGCATTACATTCTAGAGGAAGTCGAAATCATTTGTTCAAGATGCTTTTAATATGTATAAAAATGAAAGATAGCATCAGTTAAAATCAGCTGCTCACGTCTGGCGTATTGCTTTGATTTTCAGACGGAGCTGAGGCAGAGGCCGCAGTGTCGCCGATGCTTCCTCGCAAAGAGAGGCTTTTGCTCGATAGCAATCTGAACGATGAGCCGAAATCCAAGACCAGCCTCAATCCCTTGATCAGTTTAATCAAAAAGAAAAAGAAAACCGCTCCTACCCCTCCAACACGAAGCAGTTCTTTTAAGCACTCCAGGGATGATTTTAACAACGGCTCTTCCTTTAATGATTCCACGCATGGTATCGACCATTCAAAGTTCCTCTGCCTCAATAATAATGGAGCTGGAGGTGTCACCAATGGAGCTCCCGCATATCCTGGGCAGGTTTTTCTTCCACACCCGCGGAAAAAGGGCGCGCCAGGGACTTCCAGCGTTGGGCGATTGGCTACAACGCCCTCAGGTGAGGAAGATCTGTCCAACTCCAAGCGCTTCCAGAGGTCCTGTTCAGCCTCCAGCATGCCCCCAGGGTCAGACCATACAGAGTGGAAGTCGGTAACACTCCCCCGTGACGTGCAGTCTCGCCACTTCGATTCAAGCACCTTGGGAAGCAAGCCTGCCCTGCCCCGAAAAAGCACACCACGTGGTGGCACTCTTACCCCACCTCCACGCTTGTCCAAAAAGACTGAAGATGCTTTAGACGAGGTTTTTAAGGATTCTGAATCTAGTCCAGGATCAAGCCCCCAAACCTTAACCCCCAAGTTGGGTCATCGACCACAACTGCAGAGCGAAAACTCCAAAACTAGTGCCTTCCAAGCAGAACTGCTTAAATCGAATGCCCTCTCTGCCCTGGGGGCAGCCGGGGAGGAGTGCAGAGCACGCAGAAACAAACAACCTCTGGATATCTCGGGTCAGCGAGACAAGGACAGGGGGAAGTTTACAAAGTCAAAGCCGGCTCCTCCTCCACCCCCACCCTCAAGTGTCAAATCTGGCAAGGTTACCAGGAGCACCACCCAAGACTTAACTGCTGACACTAAAGCCAAAGTCAGTGTTGACCTGAGCCCCTCTGGCTCTGAGCAAGGCAGATCCTTCTTGCCTCAGGAAAGCACCAAAAAACATAGCACCTCGAAAGCACAGCCATCAAAGACCACATCCACAAGTCCAACCAGTCAGCCATTGGGAATGGTGTCCAGCTCACCTACTGGAGATCAGGGCTCGGCCACGGCTTTCATCCCCCTCGTGACTACCCGCCGCTCTTTGAGGAAAACCCGCCAGAATGAACGTATTCCCAACTCGACCATCACTCGAGATATGGTCCTAGAGAGCACAGAGCTTCTGCGTGCTGCCATCAGCAGGAACTCTGAGCAGACAGGAAGTCACAATGCCGTTTTGGAGGCTGGCAACAACCTGTCCAAGTACTGCCTGAGCTATGTGGACTCCATACAGCAGATGAGGAACAAGTTTGCATTCCGTGAGGCCATCAACAAGCTGGAGAACAGCTTGAGGGAGCTGCAGATCTGCCCCACGGCCACTGGGGGCGCCAGCACACCACAAGACTTTACCAAGCTTCTGTCTTCCGTCAAGGAGATTAGTGACATTGTTCAGAGGTAGCGGAAGTGCCTCAATCCTCCCTTAACCAATAGAATAATTATCTCGATGGCAGATTTAGAGGGAGAGACTTTTTTCTGAATGGCTGTGACATACATTTTTTTCCTAAATAATCTGAAAATCACCTCTCGTTTTGGGAAAAGAAAAATACTGTAGGACGCAATATACTGTAGGTCGCATATCATAGGACAGATGTGGCTTGATGGTGAGCACAAATTCAAAAGAACCTTCGTGCCAGCTGGGTTTGAACACGAAATATGAGCAGATTCATACCCCAGTATTAGTAACGTCTGAAAATTAAAAAAGGAATCAAAGTGTGTTATCTGGGGCTCACTCAAGAAGCCCACTCTAGATTTCTTGTACGGATGGGAGACTACCATGAGTTCGACCGGGACCTTTGTTCCCCCAGCCTGGTTTTTCAGGTATTGTGGTTTTCACTGCAGGGCTGGGTTGTGTGATGAGTTCTATCCCTGTTGTTACTATTGAGCCCAGTCAAGTATTAGAGAATCACTGTGCCATAAAGGTTCCACGTCAGTGCAGTTCTTTCTTCTGAACAGTTGTGCCTTAAACGTTGTCGCCCTCAAAAACTGTCTCGGCAGTAATCAGCGCTGTGGCCTTGGAAAGAATAAACAAAACAGGACTCACTGAGCATTTTAACTTATACGTTCATCTGCAGTAAATCGGCACGGATGTCTGATTCCGAACACTACTGTCTCTACGAGCCGGAGGAGGACTGGTAAAGCAAGACCAGCAACACATGAACCTATGTATCTGAATGTTCTTCTTGTATCGAATGATCTCGGCACTCATTACATCACTTTGTAATGTTCTGCACGCCACTCAGAAAGATCCCTGTTACGCCTGGTTGGTTTGTGCATCTTGAGCATTAAGATGGTATCCTTCCTAATAATATATTATATATATTTATATATTACATCAGTACCGACAGGAGAGCATAGCCATAAAGCTGCTGGCTACATTTATTCATATAATTCAGACTACGTGCGTTGATGGATAAAATCACATGATCAGTTCGAGGCCAGGATGCATGAATCAACCTGATGTGAATGGGGGGCGGGGGTGGGGATCACATTGCTGAGAGATTTGAAGGATTACAATCACTAACAAGATTCGATTCGAGGTTTTCTGATGTCCCGCGGTTCACTGGCATGGTAACGGTAACACACCTCGTCTTATAAACGTCATTAACGGTAAATACTGAGATGTATCGAGTGCTAAGAAATCGTATACTTAACCAACCAATGAACCTTCACTGCTAAGTCGAAAATTCTTACTAAAAACAAAAAGCGTTCCTTTTGGTTTTACTCGTATTGTTTTTACAGTATTAGTGTTTGCATTTTCGACACTTAGCCCTCTGACTGCGACGCTTGAGGATGAATCCAACCACAAGCTGCCTTAGTTTCAACACCGATGTTGACTTATGTTTTTATCTTCATTAAAGTCATGCCACTACTCTTTTTTTTTTTTTTGTACACTAATTTGCTCATCTTTGTAAATACACATTTCATACTCTCTCTTTTCTTTTTGTAACCATGGTGCAATTCCTTGCGTAAAATACAAAGCAATTTTGTTACTTGAATGATTTTTGTTTATGGTCCATGTTTACTGGAAAGTAAGTGTTTAATTTTCTTACTGTATACTACACAGGAACAGCACGATCTGATTGGTTGGATATCTCGGGTTAATAAGTTTTTATTCAAGATATTTTCTCTTTTCTGATTGGTAGAAAGCCATCAAATAATTCTTGATATTCTTCTATGAGCTGAATTACTACATCATTGCCATCAGATAAGTTGATCAAATCACACAATTAGAAAGTTCAACCTCTCGACTGAATAATCCTCTATGTCATACTTTGCCTCACTCAATAATTACAAATGTAAATCTCATTTTGCTTTTCTTATGTTCCTGTGTGGTATATACTAAAATAATTATTCCCCTCAGGCTTGGTGGATACTCCTGAAAAGCCCCCTCGAGTTCCATCTCAGGGACTCCAGTGATATCCCCCTCGCCTTTGGTGTATAATTATTTATACCAGAGCTCTATCTGTTTCTTCATTCAGATTGTTAAGCAGTTGTTCCAGCTGTTAGGGACATCACTGTCAGTAATAACTTACACAAAGACCTTATGCTCGATGCGTCACACAATCCAAACTTAATAATAAACTGATTTAATAAATTAGAACTTTTATGGAAGGAGGCTCCAGTGTCGACACTTTGGTTCAGTCTGTACGTTTTCCTGGAACGTCTTCTGGACTTTGCAGGGTCTCACTAATCTGATTAACGTTAGTGGAATGAAAGGCTGGTGAGGGAGCGATTGTTTCACATTATTAAAATGAACAATTAATGAATCAAAAATTACAATGATTTGGAAGTTGCTGTGTAATGAGAGGAACCACAAGGGATGTGTAAACCTCTGCGGGTGAGATGGCCCAGGGGAGAGTCTCCTTTGGTTTTCCACACGGACTCCAGTTGGCCACCAAGTATTCCACTAGAGGTGTGATAGAAAAGCGATGACGTGAATAGTTGTCGCTTTTATTCGCAAAATGTTCACAAATTTGTCTCGTGACTCTTGTGGTATCAATATCGGTGGCCTGGTTCGTGAAATTCAAACGTTTGAAATTTTCACGAATGTTGCAGACCGAGGCTCTGACGCGGAGGAGTCTCAAACTCTTCTCAAACAGTCCGCACATGTGAGAAGCTCGCAAAGCTTTTTGTTCTTCTGTTTTTGTTCGCAAGGAAAAGCCACAAGTTGGAGACTTCCACATGGAAAGTATGAGACTCGCTGGTATCCGCCATGTTCTGTATATTTTGTCATCATTCTTATTTTATTCATTTTGTTCACGCTAATAACGCGTGAACAAAACTCAACTCATTTACGGCAGATTTGATTTTTTTTTTTTTTTTCAACAAACATCCCCAGACCAATCACAAATAAGTCGCACAACATGCGTATTTAAGCCTCAAACTACTTGCTTGCATGTGTAGCTAAAAAACATAACGCAAATTTAAAAATTCGCCAAAAAAAAACAAAAAACATGAATCTGAGTTAGTCGATTTTCTATTGCACCCCTTGTGTGATCACTTAAACAGTCCGCCTATTACGTGGGACATCCCATAATAAAACACAAACAAGACTAGAGTTGTTGGAAAATAAATGTAGTCAAAGCCGCCTGGCAGCGCCCCATCGCTGGTTATTTTCTTATAGAAGCCCAAGTGTTTTATTCCTTTAATAAAGCAAGAAACATTCCATCAAGATGCATGTTGTGTATTTGCAAGAAATGTGTTTAAATATGGTGCTTTGAACAGTTTTACCCTGGAGGGCGGCTGAGTGAGGTAAGCATCACAGTAAGAATGTCGTGGGTTTGAATCCCAGGCTCAGTAAGGGTGTTTGTTGTGGAGTTTCCATGTTCTCCCTGTGCTTGCGTGGGTTTCCTCCCAAAGACCTACACATTTTTGTTTGGGTTTGTTGGCCCTGCAATAGTCTTCAGCAGTTCAGGAAATTAATGATAATTACTATTAAACCCCCCCCCCCCCCTCTCTCTCTCTCAAAAAAAAAAAAAACAAATAAAAAATTTTTTCAGTTTAGAATATTTTATTTTCATTAAAATCAAAATAACATTTGAATCATGTACACGTGAGAATGCATTTTCATGTTAGCGTGGCTTCTGCAAAATGTACTCCTGTGTATAAAGTTTATACATTTTCAACCGATGCAGCCAGAAGTGGTTATTTAGACACTTGCGAGACAGATTGAGCACGAAGAACTTCTGCGACGTCTTCCCTTCCTGTATGAGAAACCACACAGTTCTCGCCTTTAAGCAGCGTTCGGCTGCACTGTACAGACAGGTTGAAGGATGCGTGATGGACGAGGTGTGCAGTGGAATCGAACAGTAACCCTCCGGCACCAGAGCGAGACTGTATCCACACACACGATTAGTTATCGAAAAAAAAAAGGTTTAGAGTGCTGCCAGATACGCCACCCCAGATGTGTTTAGCCATATATACAGCTGTTGAGTACGTGGTACGAGTGAAAGTGACACTGATTTCCTCTCTGTAGCGCCACAATGAATTTTTACACCTTTCAGAAGTTTTTCTGCAGGGTTTCTATACAGGCCTATACGACAGCGGCGGGTCAAATTTACAGCCAGAACAAGCGCGTCTACCACACGGCATTCACGAACAAAGCTTTTTCCTGTCACACCACAATCAATAATAAAATAATAAAAAAAAGAATAGCCGAGACAGTATAAAACTGCATGGGTGATTCTGTCGGAGGACAGAAGAAGATTAGACAGTGACTGTTATAATATTATCATGAATCGTGACAATAAGGCAACAAATCATATGCTGGTTCTAGTTCTACTGGAAATGGTTTGAGAAGGGAAACTGAGGTCCAGCACAAAGATATGGGGGGAAATAATGGGACATCTTTAAGATTACGTGAAGTGTCTTTTCATAAAGTGTCAAATTTCTTTCTTTCTTTATTTTAAGAGAGAAAAAGCCTCTCCATCGCCCCTTATAATAACACTATAATAACACACTGTTGATCCGAGGGAGTTTGCTGCTAGTCGGGATGTACCATCTGATCCTAAGTATCAGTATTAACTGCCAACACTGACGGCGTTAATGAACAGCAGTTCACTGACTGAACATGAACGTGCCACCATCACGCCATCCTTCTGACCGGATATCGGCTGATACTCGGGCGAAGTATGACCAAAAACAAACAAAACCAAACCAGGAAGTGAGAAAGATGGTGACCGAGAGGGAGAGAATCACGGACAAACAGTCGAGCCTGCGTGTGGTTGCGTCCGTACTTCAGCCCTCTGCTCACACCCTCCTGCAGACTGGTGAGGGGGGACTAGGCCAGGTGGAGTGATGGGGAGAGGTGGGAGGGGATGCCAAGGTCGAGTAGGTAGTGTTGGTCATTAGCAGCTGCATCCTTCTCTCTGAGGCTGTGCTTCGCTGGTTAGCCGGCCGCCCTGAGGGGCAGATGGCTTGTGCTGGACGCCCGATTCGGCGGCGTTCAGGTCCAGGCTGCCGTCTTGAATGTTCTGGTAAATCTTTTTCGCTGCCTCCAAGAAAGCATCCTCTACGTTCTCACCGCTGTGGGGAAACAAACACAGGTAAGACGACCATGATGCACCTTTTACAGAACAGAATTGTAAGGAAACCCTAAAAATGAATGAGAATTAAGGAAGACACTTTGTTTTATGATGTAAAGCAAGCAGCAACCGACAACTATATCCCGCCTATCGTGTGACCACCACCAACCAGAGCGAGATGCAAAAGCAAGAATGTGCCTCCTCTGTGACGTAATGCTTGTCACCCACATCTTTACGAACTGCTCCTCGTGCATATTTAGGGCTGTCCATATAACACACTCGGGATATCACTATTTATGATCGCCTGGTGATCCGTACGAGCCAATCAGCTCCCATGGACTCTGCGTGTATCAACCTGTATTCAAACTCGCAATGCCCAGAATTATGGTCGCAAACCTTGTCGACGTGCCACTCGGAAGCTCCAGAGTTAAGTAATTACTGCTTTGAGAATCAGGATCAGTCATATAGTTTTAGAACACTCATATAATCTGAACTAAACTCTAACAATAATTAATTAACTACATCTTTCTTTCAGCTAGGTTCTGAAACATACGCTGCCTTAGAATTTTATGGAGACTGTTATTACGACTATGGAGGCTCAGTGGGTTACAGATCAGAAGGTCGGCGGTTCGAGCTCCAGTAAAACCAAGCTGCCACTGTTGGGCCCCTGAGCAAGGCCCTTAACCCTCAATTGCTCAGTACAAAGGAGACAAAAAAATGTATGTCGCTCTGGATGAGAGCGTATGCTAAATGCCAGGAATGTAAATTAAAAGGTGTTCGGTCATCACATCGGTCATGAAAATTAACCTTTACATGAGCCATAGGAAAGCTACCCATCCACCAATAGGAGAAGAGAACAGAGTGCTTCTCAATCTTAGCGTTCTTTTTGCAATCCACGCTAAAATAAAAACAAGTAACTTCAAGACCTTTTATAAGTTGTGACTTTACATTTGTGGCCTGCTCCAGCATCATATGGATCAAGTGGGAAATTTGACAACCTTTTTACTTTTAAAAAAGCTGCTTGTATGCGACTGACACAGCATTTATTTCCGCATGAGTTACGGCAACGAGAGCGATGAGATTTCTGATGTACGGCCAGTTCCAAGCACGCATGCATGCCGATCTAGTGACACATTCCTTTTAACACGTACTGTTAAATACATTTGTTGGACTTAAATTCTTCATAATTACTCAAGTTTTCGTTTCATTTTTCAAATCCACAAAATCAGACAGTATTTTTTTTCTCCCCAAAGCGCCGTTCGAACTTATTTCAACTCCTTTCAAACATTTTTGTGGGTCGTTAATTTTTATAATTAAATGCTCTTTTCTGCTGCAAAATAAACAAACATTAAATATGACCTATGCAAACATTAAAGTGATTGAATAAAGGGACCAGTTAAAATGAAAAGCAACACTGGGAGCCAGATATCACATCTGGATATGATCACTGCCCTCACGTGAGCGAAAATAAAGCTTAAAATTCTGAAAGTTTCATCATGACACGTGTTAATTATACCGGTTGGCTCTGATTAATTGCTAATGATTCATTTTATACCACGGCAGCTCTGACGCTCCTTCTGGCTACAAGGCAAATCATGGGATTGTATAAACTCACTCTACATTTCCTCAGTAAATGCTCGTTCTCTGGGATTTATAACGAGGATGAACTAAAACTAATTAAAAAAAACATTAAATCGTCTCACTTTCTGCAGGGAGCGACAGAAATTAAAGCTTTCGTTTGTTTTTAAATTACAAGACAAGCAATTACTTTTGTCTATGTATCTTCATGGAGGAAGGATTACAGTATAAACAGTAAGTGATAACAGGAAGCAAGCTGTTCCATTCAATAATTAAAGACGCATTTACATATGAAGCGACGAGCAACACACCAATCACCTGGTCAGAGAAGCCATTCACTACACTGCACTACTCTTGTTGCCTAGGTAACCCTCTCGCATGTTTTCTGCTTAACAATCCGTCCGAGTGAAATTGCGAGCAGATTTGCACTGGTTCCCTACAGCAGGTCCATAAGAGCTTTTATTATCATGATGTTATATTACTGGAGTTTATTTCGGCTCATATCATTATCATCACGCATCCTGTGCATGAACCAAAAAGAGCTGAACCTCTATAAATATATAAAATCACAGGAAATGCCAACCTCTTCAAAAGCGTTGACCCAAGCGTTCCGGTTATAATCCCTGTAAAAATTTCCGTGCGGCGTCATAAAGCACAGGATATTCAGTCACAGCAATAACATTCTCCTCTTCCATGTTGATGTGAGCGGATTAATTAAACTCCTGTTCGTCGTTTCCCTAAAGAAAGGTTTTGGTTAACTCCGTGTTTGGTGGCAGCCGCCAGTCAACAGAAGCTTTCAGCTCTGATTAGTAATCATTAAATTCGCGCTGCGTGAAAGTTCATTTCAGTTGAACTTTGCGGTGCTCTGGAAAATTTTGCCTCTTGTCGCTCATTTCATTGACTTTATATGGTTGCTTGTTGCACATCGCGTCGCGTGTGAATGTGCTTCAAGTGTATTAACTGTAACTCTAAACAGACAACAAGTACACATTAAAAAATTTATACAAAATAAATTAAAGTTCCAATTCCTCTCCTATTGCACTGATTGGAAAGAGAGCATCCTGTCATTATCAATTCTTTCCCAGAATGCCGTGTCAGGTTTTATTTCTCACGCATCAACCCAGCGCTGCAACTCAAGTCAGCATGCGCAGGGCTTCCTTAGTGTCACTGCTAACTTACGTTTTTGCGCTGGCTTCCAGGAACAGCAGACCTGCAGGGCCGAGGACAAAAAAGAGCAAAGCATGAGTAGTGATGTGGTATGGATGTGATGTGGTGCAACATGGGTAATTACTTATTTTAGTATATAATACAAGGGAATGAAGCAGTCTGACTGGTCCACTTTTACGGGATTAAAAGACACTTATCGCGCTCCAGAGTGGCATATAAACAAGGTACACGACTATCAGCGGTGGGTTCGAATCCAGGTCGATACCACAGCCATCCGCGACCGGGAGTTGATGGGAACTAATTTAGCCGAGCTCTCACTGGAGGGAAAGATGGCATACGCTCACATCCCTGTCACTCACAGCGATTACCAGCCAATCATGGGTGCCTGTGACCGCATTCGTACAAAGGGGCAAATAGTGCTTTCCCTCAAAGTGTGTCAGGCTGTTCCCGAATATGCATGCACTGCGGATTGTAAAAGATGCATCATGAGTCACAGAGGGGGGCAGGTGAATTTATAAAAAAAAAAAATAAGACATTATCCCGAGTAGATATTGCTTATGTTTCTGTGTAGTATATACTAAAACTTGGCTATAAAAAGCTGCTGTTAGCTGCACAGCACTAAGCGTTACTTGGAATGCTCGAAGTTCACCTGACCTGTCTTTGTCATGGTTAAAATATGCAAAAATAAACTAAGAAAAAATTTTTTTATTTCACTTTTTATGTTCCCATGTAGTATATACTAAAACACTTAGGCTCAGTGGAGGTCGCTGGTTTGAATAATTCTGTCTCTGCGACTATACAGCAACATCCACCTCACCTAACTGTTAATTATGCACATGTGACGAGTCCTGGAACGTCCGTAATCTCACCGTTCTCCTCTGCAAACTGCTTGGCTTCTTCATATGTCACGTCTCGCTGGGCTTCCAGGTCTGCTTTGTTACCTATGAGAATGATCACCTATCTCACACACACACACACACACAAACACACACACACACACGCAGCTGTCAATTTGAAAATAAATATCCTGACAGTAGTAAACATATTAAAAATTGATAGATGCTTATAAAAAGGCTTTTGTCTGAAATGCTGCGCTCGGCACTGAGGCGTAAGTGTCTACTCACGGTGTTGGGGTTGGTGAGGTTCCTGGCGTCAGTAAGCCAGCTACTGAGGTGGTTATATGTGCTTCTCCTGTCAGCGTGACACAGAGGAGCAGGGAGTAAGAAAGAGAAAGCGAGCTGTTAGAGCAATCAGAAACCAAATCCATGCAGACATGTGGCACATACACACCGGTGATGTGTTATATAACCGCGTAATCGTGCGTTCGTTATCCTGTTAATCAGTGTTAGATCAGGGTAAGAGATTAGGCTAATGATCAGGTGTTGGTGACACTGTGTTGATGACACCGTGTTGAGTCCTTTATCTAAAATGAATATACGTACAGTAATACTTTCGTCACTCATTACACGAATAAACATCCTGAATGAGCTCGGCATCAAGTTTCATCAAATTCTGGACTGGCGAGGAGTCGTGCGACTCACCTGCAACCCTTACACGGATTTTAACCCATCAGTACATGGAGAGATGAGCGGATTTATACCTGGTGATGTCGTACACCATGAGCGCCCCGGCGGCACCCCGATAGTAACTGCGCGTCACGGCTCTGAAGCGTTCCTGCCCTGCCGTGTCCCAGATCTGCAGCTTGATCTTCTGCCCGCTCACCTCGATGATCCTCGTTCCGAACTCCACGCCGATCGTGTGGGGGCAGTCCGCCATGACTGCAGGGGAAGCAAGGGATTACATCATTATGATCGCTAAGGGAAAGAATGTCTCACTGATGGAACTGCTTCACGTCTACAGTTTCAATAGCTGCATGCTTCCAAACTCGACGCTGCAGATGACGGAGTCAGAAAATACTGTACGTTCGTGCAGGGCTTTTCCATAACAAGTCCTTGTTAACAAAATACTCATGTAAATATTTTAGTTATCCCTCTACACAGGGCTGCAAGAGTAGCAAACAGGATGTGGTTAAAATAGTGCAGATCAGACGCAATCCCTGTGAATCATCAGATCATCAGCACGCCACAGCAATCCTCAGTAATACTGTCCAGACTCTGTTCTCATTATATACAAACCGCATCTTCATATAAAATAACTCGGGCTTTAAAGGCGCTCTACTGTTCGTATAGGCATGACTTAACAAGTGATGTCACTTCCTGGTACTGCTGTGGAACAGAAAACAGACACAGATTAACAGATCTCGAGATTCAGATTAGTAACCACACCTTATCAAAATGCACACCAAGGAACCAAAAGTATGTGGACACCCGCTTGTCACGCCCATGTGTGTTTATTAAATATCCCATTCCAGACATCATCATCATCATCATCATCATCTTTCGCTTGTTCTGGGGTCGGGCCACGGGGGCAGCAGACTAAGCAGTGCGGTCTAGACGTCCCTCTCCCCAGCCACTTCCTTCAGCTCTTCCAGGGCAACATCGAGGCGCTCCTAGACTAGCCGAGAGTCCCTAGAGCATCTTCTGGGTTGACCCTGGGGTCTCTTCCCGCTTGGACATGCCCGAAACGCCACACCAGGGAGGCGTTCAGAAGGCATTCTAATCAGTTGCTCGAGCCACCTTAACTGGCTCGTCTCAACATGGAGGAGCATCGGTTCAGCCCCGAGCTCCTCCCAGATGCCTGAGCTTCTCACCCCATCTATAACCTGCACTCTTCTGAGAATGCTTAGAGGCTGGAATGCTTAGCCGAAATGGAACACTTAGCTGAATTGTCCGTTCGGCTAGAAGAGCAGTACTGAGGAGGTCAGGGGTGCGTTTTATGTTAGTTTATTAAAAGTGGTTTGCGAGTTCACAGGTCAAAGTTCGCTGAGATAAATCCAGCTAAACAAAAGCAACCGATGAGTGTCTCGCACACCCGGTGTCCTTTGTCCATTGGCGAATGAGCACACAGAACCGTATTCTTATGTATTTGCTCTGTACCAGAGGTTCAACGACCATCAACATCTGCATTAAGAAAGCACTGGGTCCAACGTGACCGACCCAACAACCTAGAGAAGAACCGAACACCTATAAAGATCCCTCTTTCCTCCCAAAACATTTCACATCACCTCAGAGTGAAAACACTAGAACAGCTGACAGTTTCTCCGCCACGCGTTGAAACCTTTTCACTTCAGCCCGCGCAACTTCCTGTTTATTTTGTGTCCTCAATGGCCCACTTGTGTGGAGTGATCCAGGATGCGTCCTCAGTGAAAGGCGGGCGGTGCATCTGGAGTTCCGCTCCCTCAGTCAATAGTCCTAAAACGTTCATTAGGCTTTTTGGAGAATGTACTATTCACCATCATGCACCATTCACCGCCAAGAGCCTCGTCAAACTGCTACATCAGGGAGTCAGAAACGCATCGCCCCCAAATCGCATGAATTTAGCACACAAACAGTATGTGACGGTGGGTGTGGTACTTACATTTTTTTTCTGTAAACTGGTGAAGCAAACACGACTTCCCGACCCCCATGTCCCCTGAGGAGAGAGCAGAAGGCATGTCACATTCCAGACAGAAATCTCAGTACAGTGACCTTTTCTTCTGCCCTACGGTGCAAGTAAAGACGAGCAGTACAACAGTCATAGGGACAGAGGGGAATAAATGCACAGTCACAAGGGATTAAATATGAACACAATCCAGTCTGCCAGCATAGACTATGAAGTAGTGTCTTCTGACCCACTTATAACCCCCACGCCGTCTCATTCATACTTACCGATGATGATGTACTTAAAAATGTATGAGTAGTTGTATGGTGCGGTGGCCATCGTGGCTCTAAAAAAAAACAAAAAAAATGAGATAAGAGGAAAAAATGTTAAATAAACTCACTGTGGGTCTTCCTGTAACCATAAAGACTGTCCTGGGTTCATCCCAGAACCCTTGTTCACAATACTCTCACAACGAACATAATGTGTGTGTGTGTGTGTATATATATATATATGTACATGTTTTTTCAGTATATTATACACTACCCAGCCAAAACAACATCGCACACTAATATTTTCATGGAGAGCACTTATCATTGATCACAGGATGTAATCTCCATGGCATTGTTGCCCGGTCGAGGCTCAGCAACATTAATGTGGCAATAAAATGAAGTCAGCTAAACATCTGATCATAAAAATCTGAATGAGCAGGTTATCACGTCAATGGACTTTTTCTTCCCTGATAACACGGATATAAAATAGAGACTCAAATAATGAGTGAGTGGTTCAGGGAGCACAAGGGATCATTTTCACATAAGTATCAGCACCCCAGAGTCCTGACCTTAACCCTATTGAAAGTTTTCGGGGTGTGCTGGACAAGACTTTATGGAGGGGTTCAGTTTGTCACTCATCAATTCAAGACGTCGGTGAGAAATGAACCGACACTGGATGGAAATAAATGTTATTTGGCTTAACTTTGTTGAAACAATGGTATGACGATTACGTGCTGTAAGCAAGGCTAAAGGAGGAACAACAACATACTCGTGTGCGATTTTTAATTGTTTTTTTGCCCGGGCAGTTTATAATATATAACAATATAATATACAGTTTAGGCTGGACGTACAGCAAACGCGGGCATCATTCATGAGCATTACCCTCAAAGCTGTACCTGGTTCAGTTAAATTTTAACTAAATAATGAAGTAGCTGTGACACGGCGCTACAGATATGATGTAGATCTCTGATCCGGCCGTGTTAGAAAAAAACATCTCAGACTCACTAACATAATTCTGTTCAGCAAGGAAACAGCACATCCAGACGGTAATAGGACGAGACATAAGCCAGAGAACATTACAGTGTTATGCATTAAAAGCTGCGCAGGCCTCTGAAATACGCCTTAATTATATTATGATTTGTAAGCTAAAAGCCATTGGTAACAGTTCTCTATATATAGCCACATGGATTAATCCACAAACACAGCACCAATTCACTGATGAATAGCTAGAAAATGAGTTCATCGGTGTTGAACTGGACACACAAAGCACAGGTTTCTAGACGATTAAGAACTTAAAGGCGCATTTCATATGGAAAACGCTCATTTTATTTAGGATTTTTTTTTTAGTCTTTCCATGAAGTGAACTGTAATTAAAATTGATTTATGATTACATTTTTCCTCAGAAATCAGTCTCATGAGAAATCAGACCACCAGGCGAGCTTGTTTATTTACACGTGTGATACACACGTTTTTGGTACCCGCGCAGACGGTCTGCTTTGGAGCGATCGCACTCTCCACAAGAAGAATCATGGGATTGCTCAGACATTTAAAAAGGATGTTGTGGATTGCGAGATGCGACAGATGAAAAAGTTGTGCATTTAGGAAATGCCCCTTCAAATATATCAATACAGGGGGGTCCTCGACTTACGACAGGGTTCTACTCCTACGTCGTGGTGTAAGTCGTATATTTTGTCACAAGTCAGATCACACCACTCAAATGCAGGAGCAAAATCATAATCTAGTATATAAAAATAGATTTCTATGACGCATGAAAGCACAGCTAGCAGTAAAAAAACATATGAAGGACAAAATATAAAATAAAATGAAACATACAGAAAAAGAGAGAATTTCTTACAGAACGACAATTATTAATGACTTACTGCATGAATGTACGTTGGGTCAGTTGAAAGTCGAGGACCCCCTGTGTGTGTCTGTGTATATATATATACACACATATACACACAGGGGTGGAATTTAGCAAAACTAAGCTACTGGCCAACAGGACTAGCAAAATTATGAAACTACATATACATACTGTGTGTGTGTGTGTGTGTATATATATATATATATATATATATATATATATATATATATATATATATATATATATA
>JAOUQZ010000029.1:4544912-4557346 GCA_028564935.1 Neosilurus hyrtlii | reverse complement strand
AGGGAGAACATGCAAACTCCACACAGAAACACCCGAGCTGGGAATCGAACCCAGGACCTTCTTGCTGTGAGGCGGACTAACCACTATGCCACCGTGCCGCCCCTGACACAGCACTATGATCGAACCAGGGACCTTGAGATCTTTCTGAACTGTTTTTTAAATTATTTTTATTATGGGATAGTTAACAGTTATGCAATGAAGGTGAGGTAGATGTTGCCGAATATCCACTTAAGCAACATTCACCAAGAATGAGGTGCAGAATTGTTTTAGTATACACTACCTGGGGACATAAACCAAAAAACAAAGTAGACTAAAACTAGATTCTTATGGTTTATTTCATGCGTTTTTTGTTAAATCTGATGCAGGTGAGCTTAGAGTCTATGTGCAAGCAGGTGTAACTTTAACACTGTTTACGAATTTCAGTATATACGACATGTAAGTGTAATGAAGAGCAAACTACGATGAAATTTCTATGATTTATATTTGCACATTTTAACCATTACAGACGCAGGTCAGGTGAGCTCTGTGCTTCAGACTGAGGCTGTACATCGTACTCACTCAGAAACGAGCGTCTAGTAATTACATAAACGTATACCACCCTCAGTAGCGGTGTTTTAGTATATGCTATGCGAAAGCACAAGAAAAACGAACTGAAATGAATTATTTAATTTTAAAGCACGATGATAACCACATCAGCTTCTCCAAGTGACTGTGACGAACGGGGCGTGTCTGTCATTTTGTTTCAAGCATTACCCACTCCAAATTGTGTTTCTTAATCCTGTGATAGCAAACCAATCAGATTGCACTGTTCCTGTGTAGAATCTACTAATAGACATTTTCTGTCCCACAAACTCGGGCGAACGCTTGAGTCAATTAGGAATGTAAAGGTTAACCATAAAAATCTTGTTTTAGTTTGCTTTTGTTATGTTGCCTTGTAGTATATTCTGTAGGCATTATTCGCCTTTGGTGAATAAGAGTTTATTAATGCATTTACATTAAGTCCATGCAGCGTTATCCTGTGGAGGATTATTCGTCTGATGAAATATGGGCTTGTAAAGTACAATAGGAAAGAACTAATTTTTTTTTTGTTTCTTTTGGTTAGTAGATAATTGTGGTTTAAAGTAAAAACATAAGTATTGTGTATGATCAGTTTAGCACTTTTGCAACTCTAATACCGAAATAAATTTGTCAGGGTGTGTTCTCGAAAGTGGTTGGAGGAAAGAAACGGAAACAGGACGGAAACGTGGATGTGGATAAACCAAAGAGCAAAAGGAACAGGCAGTCGGGACGAGACGAAGAGTTTTACATCCCCTACAGACCCAAAGACTTTGAATCGGAAAGAGGGTATGATTCTGACCTCCTGGTTAATCTGTAAAAACTGACTGAGGAAAAAAATGTATTTGAATATTCCTTTTGCATGTTATTCTTCCATGAACGTCTCACGTGCACTTTTTGCTTCAGAAGTAAATATTTAAGACCGTCCCTCCTCCCTTTAACTGAAGTTTCCTCTTATCTGTTCACTTTTAGCAGGATAACTCAAAAAACATGTCACATCAAAAAAGTTTCCCAATTCCTCAATATACTCATGATGCATCGAGTTAGATTCCTGGCTTCCTCAGAAATCAACAAGATGTCAGTGGTGATCGTATTGAGTGTTGTGTAGCGGCGTAGAGGCAGACAACCTTTGTAGCATATGCATGATAGTGCTCATACATTCATCTATTCAAGAAGGGAAGCATGTTTTCATGACTTTGTAGTAGCAAAATAGTCCAAATTATGAATATCACACCTTCCGAAATTTTGTTGAAGCTGTAAAAGATGCAACTTCCAACGAAATATCACGTTTCACGAATAGAATAAAGAATTCAGTAGAAATCGTCGCCAGTGCTTCACAACAGGCACAGTCTCTTTGTCTTCATTTTTCACTAATACGTCAATTTTTCTTTAGTGTACTAGTTTATTGTATTTTGATGTCGCCGTAAAAAGAGTTATGTGCAGCAGAAGGTAATCTCAAGAGATGACAGTTTGAAATGAGGATGACCCACAAGGTGTTTATCTGTAAAACAACATATAAATATATCTTCATGGGTCAAGTTTACATGTGCAATGCATTAATTTCAATATATTACAGCGGATTTTTCTGTTCTGTTTCTTATTTCACTGGATTGGTTGCACCAGTTTTACCAAATGAGTTGATATTTCACAGATTGATTGTAGATTAGAATGTCCAATGAAATTTTTCTATTTATGGATTTAGATTTAACCTTTTTCTACATGCTGTATTGAAACCGGTTTGAACCGTGTGCGGTGTTTTCTTCTTATCCGTAGACTCAGTCTAAAAGCAGACGGTAGCTCGTTTGAACACCAGGCCTCCTCGGCTGTTCTGGATCTGATGGGTGATGAGAACACCACGCTGGACCAGCACAAGAAGATGATGAGATGGTAAGTGATATCATCAAGCACATTTACTCAGACCCATATCAATCACGATGCACAAAGCAGTAAATTCAGTCTCTGTTAATCCTTTCAGGGATCGCAAGAGAAAACGCTTTGTCCATGATACAGGAAAAGAAGACAAAAAGAGCAAAATAAAAACGGAGAGTGGGCAGGTCGTCAGTGCCAAGAAGTCAAAGAAGAGCTTGTATCCTTTTATCTGGCATTCTGGTTTAGAGTTATGTGCATTCTGTACGAATTTTATGATGATCAGAATTTCAAGAGTCGAAGATTTATTCCTTTATTCTGGCCCAGCTATGAGGAATGGAAGAAGAAATACAAGGTGGAAGATGCAGATGACTCAGATGGAGAGAATGGAGGAGGAAGGGGACTGAAATTTGGAGGTAGAAACACAAAAAGATTTCAGACCATGACAGGAATTGTTTTGTCAGTTATTGAAAACTATAATAACAATATAGTCGCAAGCAGAGATAAAGGGTCAAGCAAATGAGTGGGACAATGTTGCCATGGAAACCCAATCTCATTTTCTCAGCGTTATGGCTGTATTTACTCAATCCAAGTTTCATATCAGTTGACCAAGGAATAAACAAGGCATGGGCTCACTTCCTGTTTGGCAGCTTTGCCCTTGAACACGTTCTTGGAACAGGAAATGGCGACATGCTCTGATACCACAATCACAGAATTTATGACTGGCAAAATAAGTTAGGTTTTTAGACCAAAGACGTAAACATTTATGGAAAAAATATGTTTCTTCCCCTTATTATTAGCGCTCCTGATTGGTAAAATGGCGCCAATTTTTCTGGACTCCCCTTAAATGGATCAAAGGGTCAAATGGGGTAAATGTTGCTGGACTTATTCAGAATGGAGTCTCGGGTCATTTCTCCGTTTGATTGGTCATTTCGTGTAGATACATAAAAGCATTATGGGGAAATAGTGTCTGGTCCTGTTTGGTCACTTAGCTGTTAAATACGATTACGTAACAGGACATTTCTGATTCTGGGAAGAAGACCACAACATTAAGACTAACGGTTTAAAGGTTATAAGGTAAAATGTACCTTGAAATTTGGCATAGTTTTGGGGCAAGAGAGATGTCTGGATCGACCCCAAAACATGTAGGACTGATCACTTAATATTTAAAACATAATGATTGGAGTGTCTTTGTGTTTACTTCAGTTGTCAGTTCAATAAATTCAGTTATTGTTTTATTATTATTGTTGTTATTATTATTCCATGAAAGCCAGTGTTGGCTCACGATTTCTCTGATGGCCCTAAATTTGATAGAAAATACTGCTTCTGATGCGTAGATCTGTGTGTCTTTATTATTAAGGTCGTAGGGGCCGACATGGAACGGGCTCTCAGCCCCAGAACAAGAACGGCTCACGTGTTCGTTCAGAGCTAAAGAACAGCCAACAGATCCTGAAGCAGCGCAAACAGCGCTCCAAACAGCAGTTCCTCCAAAGTGGCGGCTTGAAGAAGCAGCGGGGCCGAAACAAGCAGCGACTAAACGACATCATGAAATCTGGCTTCGGCCGCAGAAACTTCAAAAAAGGCAAGATGAGGAAGAGGCTCTAAGAGGGAGGGGCTGAAATTCAACCTTTCACTCTACCAGCAGGTTTAAGAAGGACTTGTACAAAAAAGAAACAAACGGAAAAAAAACCCCAAAAATGTAATGGTGACTTATAAAGTAAGTCAAACTGGATTCAGTAAACTGAATCTTGAAATGTATTTGGCAGTTCCATAAATTGGGAAAAGAAAAGTAGGTAGCTGTATGGAGCTAGGCCATTTGGCCAGTTTTGGAAACTGGGATTTTCTTATGTAAAAAATTAAATAAATAAAAAAAAATCATGTGAAGGTTGGAAAGAAGTGAACTTGGCGAACTATATTATACCAATGTTCTTTTGTAATGTACATGTGTATTTTGAAATCTGTACCCAATACCGTTGCTAATGACAACAATTAACATCTACTTTTTGAAAACTTGTTATTAAAAGAAAATTATTAAAAAATTTAACTTGGCCCATTTTTTCCCCATGTTTTTGGGTCAAAATTTTTACTAAGGAAATGATCAAGTGTGGCATACCAAGAAGGCCTCACAGCACGAAGACCTGGGTTCGATTCCCCAGCTCGGGTGTTTCTGTGAGTTTGCATGTTCTCCCCGTGCCTGTATGGGTTTCCTCTGGGTACTCCGGTTTCCTCCCACAGTCTAAAAACATGCACAGGCTGATTGGCTTAGGCCCCCCCTAGGTGTGAGTGTAAATAGTTGGGTGTGTGTGTGTTGGCTCTGCGATGGCCTAACGAGCTGTTCAGGGTGTACCCTGCCCTTGCTCAGAGTCGGCTGAGATGGGCGCCAGCTTCCCCTAATTAGGATTAAGTGGCTTATAAAATGAATGACTGCATGAAAATGATCCAAATGGTCCAGTATTGGTACGAATGCTATAACCGACAACCCCAGAATAGCTATATGGTGGGACTATCAGAAAACCTCCTGCATTAAAGTAAAACTCTTGTTTTCACCACTGATGAGATTATTAGGTAAGATAAGCTCCTATAGGGCAGCTGTGGCTCAGTGGTTAAGGCAGGGGTTCAAGCCCCTGGTCCTAACAAGCTGAGTCTGTTGGGCCATTGAGCAAAGCCCTTAACCCTCAGTTGATTAAGTAGAAATACATTTAATTTGCTCTGGATACGGGTGTCTGCCAGATGCCATAAATTGGGTAGTCATGGCCTAATGATTAGGCATCTGACCCCCAACTGCTGTGTGGCAACCCATTACTCCGAGAGTGTGTGCTCACTTTGGATGGGTTAAATGCAGAGCCAAACATTTTTCTTGTGAGATTAATACAGTATATCAAAAAAAAATGTATGTAAATGTCATGAAGTTATTATAAGTGTCTGAAAATGTGCAAAGGTTCCCTACAGAGATGCACCGGTGTCTACCTCAAGAATTATAAAGAAACTAAACTTTTTCTATAGTCATTGTTTTAACCTTTCTCTCCTTCCTATCTTGTACGCAGCGCCTCATTCAGTGCCTGTAAGTCGATTATCACAGTGAGGATGTTTCCTAATGTGTACTAAAGAATTTATCGTTCCCGAATTCCTGAAGAAGTCTAATTACAAAATAATGCCAACAGCTCCACTGTTACTTTGGACGAAAACCCATTTTTACAAGTTGTGTGTACAAGTTCTCCTTTAGTAACCATCAGGAAAAGGCCCCTGTACAATAATCAGCAGCCTTGGCTCAGTGGTTAAAGATCCCTGGTTCTTTTTTGGTTAAAGAAGGTTCCCAGTTCCATCAAGTTACCACTGTTGGGCCCTTGAGCAAGGCCTTTAACCCTTGACTGCTTAGTTGTATAAATGAAGGTAAGCATGTAGTCTCTCTGGATAAGGTAAGGTAAGGTAAGTCTGTTGGGCTTTTACACCCAAGCCTAGTGGCTCATCAGAGCCGGTGCTTATCCCCGGTTTCTGTAGCTTGAAGCAACTAGGAGTTCAACTCCTACTGGATGGGATGCTAGTCCATCACAGTACCAGGTTTACTGGTACCCATTTATACTGCTGGGTGGACAGAGGCACACTTGTGGTTAAGACCTTGCCCAGGGGTCTTAGAACAGTGGGGGTCCAACGAGGATTCGAACCCATGATCTCTCCATCATGAGCCTACTAAGTAATCTACTATGAAAGTAATCTGGTTTAGGGGTTGTATTTGGACCCTTAAAAAGAAAAAAATGTTTTTATCTACAGACTGCAGCCACTGGATAGTAATATAAACTTTGGTCATGGGCAGGACTGTAGCGTTTATCCACAAGGTGGCAGCAGTTACAGTGAATAAGTTTGATGTTTGTGTCCGCAGGTTATAGTAGGTTTTCTGCCTCTGGTAAAAACCAGTTATGTTGTGTGTATGTGTGTTTATTTAATTAATTAATTTGTATTTTAAATCCCTGGGTTTTGGCCCCACCTTCTTGACAAACCTTAATTAAAAATATTACTCTGCATACTTCTATAAATAATCACGTTTTCACAACAAAGATCAAACCAAGCCTACATGCATGTTGAGGAACGTGTTTGGGGAACTTAAAAATTCCTTTAGTGGAGGACGAGACTGTTGTTTCTACAGCAGAAGTATGCAGCCAGTTGCAGGATACATGTTGGGAGTTGTGGTCCATATGGCTTATAAGGCTTTTAATTTGTTCTTGTTATCGCTAGGTTATCGCTGCCATATCTGTGTTCTACCTGTATCTCATTTTATCTATTAATGATTACTGAACAGGGTGGCATAGTGGTTAGCCTGTCTGCCTCACAGCAAGGTTCAGGTCCAGGGTACTGTGTGGAGTTGGCATGTTTTCTCCATGCTTGCGAGGTTCCCTCAGGGTACTCCAGTTTCCTCCTTCAGTCCCACAATTAGGCTAATTGGCTGTTCCAAATTGCCTCTAGGTGTGTGTTTGTGTGTGAATGGTTGTGTGTGCATTGCACTGGGATGATCTAGCGAGCTGTTCAAGGTGTACCACGCCTTCACCCAGTGTCGGCTGAGATAGGCTCCAGCCTCCCCCTCTGCCCTAACAGTACTTTGGCAAATGAGTGAGAGAGTGATTACCGAACACCTGTCCAGCTGTGACCTACAATAGTACTGTTCAAATTACTGGAAAATAAGAACTGCTTAGCGGTGATGTGATGGTAGAGGAACCTGGTACTCATGATCTTTGGCCACTTTGTATGAGATGTGCCTGTAAAGTGCAACCTGAAATTCACAAGCTATTTCTATCAATACATTTCTGTAAAAATAAAACATAATGGGTCCCTGCTGTTGTCCACTAAAACATTCCTCTGAATTTTTATTTCCCTTTTACTGCAGATTTTATTACCTCAAAAAAAACATCATCATACTTCTTAAAAATCCTTTTATGCTTGCATGTACATTGTTGTCGAACATCCAGGAACAAACAAGTCCAAAGAAAATAATAAAAAAGTTAGTTTCTTTGACCACATTGCAGCAATTCGATGATTATAAACTGGAATTTCCTTACAGGACTCTTAATTCCACTTCTCTTTATTCCACTTTTAAGTAAAAAATAATGCAGTTTGTAATGTTAATGAGAAACCATACCAAAAAAAAAAAAAAGTATTTTGTCTCAAATTATTTCCCCTGGTGGTTTGTTATAGAGGCTCTGATGCGGGAGACTTTTCCCATAAACTCACATAAACATCTCTTTAGGAAAAATGCTGCCATAACAATGATATGATTTTCTTTACTTACAGCAATATGTTTATTCATTCATTTTCTAAGCCACTTAATCCTAATTAGCGTCACTGTGAGGCTGGCACCCATGTCAGCTGACTTCAGGTGAGGGTGGGATACATCCTGGATAGCAGGGCCAACGCACACACAACCATTCACACTCACAACTAGGGGGCAATTTAGAACAGCCAGTTAGCCTACTGTGCATGTTTTGGGGCTGTGGGAGGAAACCCACACAAGCACTGAGGGAACATGCAAACTCTGCACAGAAACTCCCAGAGACCAGGAATCGAACCCAGGCCTTTTCGCTGTGAGGTGGACGTGCTAACCACTGTGGCACCGCAGTATGTTTTAACATAAAAAAATAGACCAGCTCAAGATTGTGGAACGTGGCCCCATATAACCACATGCAAAATGTTAGCTTGTTAGCTAGTTAGCGTTATCAGACGTAATATTTTAATCTGTTATCATAGTGTTGTTTTTGCATTTCTTAATCAATTATAGATGGCTGAAGTGATCAAATGAAAATGGTATGTATTTTTTCTCTTTGTAAACTTTAGGATATTGTCCTTAATAAAAATGGATTTTTTTTTGTGAAGGAATAACCCAAGGACTGTAAAACAAATATGGACAGTATGGTTTCATACAATTACTATTTACAGAAATAAAGCCAAACTTCGTTCACTATATTGTCACATTTGTAGCCAGAGTCTGTGCATTGTTGACTTTTAAGGGCTGTCCCTTTTTTTTTTTTAATATACAGTCAATGGAATTAACCAGTTCATGCAGTAATTCATTCCTTTATTCATTTGCCAAACTGCTTAATCATACTATTGTCATGCGAGGCTGAAGCCTATTTCCGCCAACTCTTGGTGAAGGCGGGGTACAACCTGAACAGCTTGCCAGTCCATCACAGGGCCTGCATACACAACCATTCTCACTCTCACCTAGGGGCAGTTTGGATCAGCCATTTAGACTAATGTGCATGTCTTTGGACTTGTAGGAGGAAACCGGAGTACCTGGAGGAAGCCTACACAGACACAATAAGACGAGAATTTACAGTGTGTCATCCACACTTGTATTTTTTTTTACATAAATATATTTATACAGTATGCTAGTATACCTCAGTACTGATCCTCGGGACAAATGCCTGACTTAAACGGGGGTTCTGTATAGTAGCTATAAAAACCTCAGAGATAGGACTCAGGTCCTGAGACAGACGAGAGCACTCGAGTCGTCCTATCACGTTGCTTTTTTTTTTTTTTTTTTCCGAACCTCAGCTCTATTCTAAGGTGAAGAGGATCGACTGCCTTATCATCTTTCCCATGGCTGACACAGCGTCCACTTGAGATAAGACTGAGGCACTGCTGCTCCAAACTGGTGAGACCACCGAAAGTCAACGGTGGATATGAGACCGGGCCGTGTGAACTGCCTTATCAAAAACTGCAATAGAAATGCAAAAGAACTAGAGTCAGGTCAGTTTCCTATTGATATCACATCCATTTAACGTAAGTTTTTACGTAAGTTCATTTATCCAAGGTTAGAGTCGTGGTGTATGTGCAGCCCAACGGTGTATGGGAAGTGGAAACACAGCCTGCATGGATGCAATGTCATTTACACACATTCAGAGTAACTCAGTATGTTTTTGGGAGATGGGAGGAAACCAGACGACCCTGAGGAAACCCAAACTTGTAAAGTGAAACACCACTACATTAAAGGCCAGAATAGTGTGCTGGAGTGACGTTCACTGTTGAGCATCCAGGGTGCAGAGTTGTTGACACCCCATCTCAAAAATGAACGTCTTGGGAATGACAGGCTTTCATGTGCGTTACCTCATGGGACATGTTTAATGGTGTTCTGGTTTCAGCAAACTGTTGAAGGTTGTTTGGATTGCACTTCCATCTGAGACTTGATAAAGACAACATAATTGACAGTTTGTTGACAGTTTCAGTAAGTGGAGTTTTAAAAAAAATAAAGGCACTTCTTACATTCACTCTAGGAGCTGTCGGATAATAATCTGGATATCAGCATTCAAAATAAAACTAAACTATTATATGCATTTATATTTAAGCTTGAACTCTCTTGAACTGAAACCAAGTTTGTGTATATAATTTATGGTCAATTTGATTATGTAAATGAATATAGTGCTTATGGGGGGCGGCATGGTGGTGGTGTGGTTTGCACCTCTGCCTCACAATAAGAAGGTCAAAGGTTCGATTCCCCGGCTCGGGTGTGTTCAGTTTACATGTTTTCCCCGTGCTTGCATGGGTTTCCTCCGGGTACTCCGGTTTCCTCCCATAGCCCAAAGACATGCATATTAGGCTAACTGACTGTTTCAATTCGCCAAAGGCATGGTGGCATAGTGGTTAGCACGTCTGAATGTTTTTAATGAATGGAATGACCGTCAGCTGATGAACAGGTGTTTTATTTCATGAACAAGGATCTGTCAAAGCCTGAGCTTCACAACAGATGTGCACTGCCTGGCAACTAAAGGACGCTAATATTATTATTGTACACTAATGTTTTCATGGGTTGCATTTAGCCTTGATTACAGCATGTAATCTGCATGGCATTGTGCTTCAGTTGGTCCGGTCGAGGCTCAGCAACATTAAGTGGCAATAAAATGAAGTCGGTGTGCAGGAGAAGACTTCATGGAGTGGTTCAAAATGAACCCAACCCTGGATGGAACTAAGTGTTGTGATGTTGCTTAAGATTGTCGAAAAAGTGTTCTGCATATTATGGGCTGTAATTAAGGCATAAATATTAGCATGTGCCTGGGACAGGCTACAAAACAGTCTCTCTAAAGTGATGGGGGGAATTTCAAGACCATTGTTAGCCTCCTCAGAAGGGTTTCACCGAATAATGATCACTCTAAGAGCATGGTGTCTAATAGTCTGTGGGGTCACAAAGAAATCCTCTAAGCAATTATGATTAGTTAGTAGGAGAGCACAGCAGGGTGCATTGTAGGGTTGCAAGGAGAACTAACCATTCTAAAGGGGTCATATCACAAACTTGGAACCACCAAAGTATGATGCTTGTGTGGTGATGCACCAGTTTACATCGCAACTGCCTGGTCAGGGCCATCACCGTTATGTTACACTCATTACGCCTTTTGGTAAACGTAATAACTTTTCATCACTCAAGCACTTCAGGGACGCTCACCACGTGTCCTCAGTATGAACTCTATATTATACTGTCGGTTCTTCACGCCTTGTGTCGCCATGAGTTCTTTCAAACTTCCAGCCTAAACCCTTCTGGTATTATAATTCCTTCACAAATCTTTAGCTCTAATCTTCACTCAATCTTTAGCAGGCCTTAGCGTAATCGATCAGAGCATCGGTCCCATTTTTGAAGACTAATTGGCACCTCAGGACCCAATAAGGCAGAGTGCACATCTGTAAACCGCTCTCAATCACTATATGGAGCGGAGACTGTGCAGTTTAGTGCTTGGTGGAGAAAAAGCCAATGTTTTGATGACACAAGCATGCATTGATCTGTGGAATGTAGGTCTAGATCAGCTCTGTGGGTTTTAAAGACCTGGGTTTGGATGTTGAAGCATCTACTAGACCTAGATATTAATTGAATGTTTTTGATAAGCGGCCATATGCAAATTATTTGTGGAATTTTTAGTACTGTTAAACTATTTTTTTTAAATCAGATTTATTTTTAGTGGTTCCTTAATGCCTTCTTTTAGCCTTATAATACATTTTCATCCTCATGGTTTGATGATGTGCTTATGGCATACCGAACACACTGAAATCCCATTAATTCTAATAAAGCAGGGAGAAATAAAACCTTTTCTCTGGTTTCTGCTACCACCTGTCACTGACACATGAAATACGGGTTAAGCTCAGTGTAAGGTAGGCTGCAGGACGGTCTGCTCAAGTCTTTCGTCCCACTGCGATAAATCCTTATGCACTCTATTCAGACAGCTAAGTGAATTTGAAGCGTGAGCGTTTGGTTACAGCACATGAAGAGAGAATGTGCTCTGTCTTCTTGCTGGAGTGCTCTCAGCACGCAAGGGTTTCTCAAACTTCTTTACATCCTTTTTTTAAAAAAAAAGAAAGAAAAAAATTTTCTTCTTTTTCACTTCAGGATTTTATTATTGAATTACAGTCTGTTCGTTTTGTTGAATGGGAAAATGTGCATAAACCTTTTCATCAAGTGCTGACATTTGCAGGAAATGGATGTAGGTATTTGTGGGAAGGACAAAAAAACACACAATGGGTCGTGGTGGTCTAGGGAAATAATCAGTCCTAGGGTGGTGTGATGTGACCCGACCTGACATGGTTATTTTCCTATTACAGAACATCGCAAAGGGTTTTATTCCAGTTATACTGCCGCAATTTTTCAACAAAAAATTTTTATATTTAATGTATAGGACATCTGTAAGAAAAGTTTGTATGATCACTTATCCTATAGTAACTATGGAGTTGTTCCTTTCCCAGCCTCTCTTTCCCCTCTCATTATAGTCATGTACTCTAGTCCCTAGTTTATATCTGTGTAATGTTGTAATGTACTGTAATGCCACTAAGAAATTAGAAAAATATCCGACTATTAAAATGTTTTTAGTAGTTATTAAGGTTATTTAAAAAAAAAATAAAAAATACACACACACACTATATTATAATATTAAAACATTTATTAAACATAAATATATATAATATATAAATAAATATATAAAACTTTACTATGCTCTAATTTATATTTGTGGGTGATATTATATATATATATATATATATGTGTGTGTGTG
>JAOUQZ010000029.1:4534051-4544812 GCA_028564935.1 Neosilurus hyrtlii | reverse complement strand
ATATATATATATATATATATATATATATATACACACACACACACACACACACACACACACACACACATATATATATACCTTACAGCACATGATCTTCATGGCAATTGTGTATGTATGTATGTATATGTATTCTAACTGTGTATAATATTATGAGAATTAAGAATAATGCAATGTAGAGCATCCAGCATGCAAGTCGCTACTAAAGAACAGTAATGTATTACAGTATGTGCATATAAACCTCAATTAGCTTGACTGCAGCATCAGCAAATAGCCCTGAGAATTCAACAATGCTGTGATATAACATATGCTATACATATACACACCATATATTTGTACTTTCCCAATTAAAAAAGGTCTGCTACATTTGACTAAAAACAAAGATTAATCTGACAAACTCACTTGCAGTGATAACAGTGATAATGAAGCAGGACTGATTAGTGAAGCGTTTGTAGAAATACTGTGTTCTTTACTCTATATGTTTCCACTACACGCCAGTAAGAAATGCACAGGATGTTAAAAGTCCATGTTATTTTGAGAGCCCTCGGCCCTGCGCCGTTTAGAAGGCCCTTATAAAGACGTCGGGCTGACTGGCAGAGGAAAAAGTGGGCTATCTCTACACTGTCGTGCCTTGTGACACGGACTTGTTCGCATTTAGTCAACACCTTCCTCCCACTGCTCGCTGCCCCTGGCTTCCTAATGCAACCCCTGGCTTTGTTGGGTTCTCCTCATGCATCAGAGCCTGGAAAACAAGTCCCCTCTCTCGTCTCCATGTGGCTTGTATTATTCAGAAGAAATGATGGGCCTCTGGTTTGGCCATGCCAATGTCAGGCGCTTACGTTGTTAATGGCTTTTAAGTATTTTCTGAACTCTTCCTTCTTTTATTATTATTTTTTAAAAGATGGTTGTATGCAAGGTCCTGGCACACTTTGATTATGGGATAGGGTTGAATTTATTTAACAAATTTATGTACTGAATAATGCTGCTGTTTTTGTTTGCTTCAAAGGCACTGTTTATGTCGTTCCATTTCTTCCTGTTGAATTCTGGTTGAAGAAAATGTAGAAAATAAAAGCATTTTACATGTTTTTCCCCTTCATTCCGCGCTTGGTGTATTTATAGCCATTTGTTTCATTCTGGCTGTGTGTATTACTTAGTAATACAATAGTGAGACACCAAACTCGTCAGCATTTTTTTAACCCACCCTCAAACTCCTTAGTCATGTACCAAGTGAACTGGACCAGTTAAAAAAAAATAGTTCACAGTCTTTTCCCTTCTTTCCA
This sequence comes from Neosilurus hyrtlii, assembly GCA_028564935.1. Lineage (NCBI taxonomy): Eukaryota > Metazoa > Chordata > Actinopteri > Siluriformes > Plotosidae > Neosilurus > Neosilurus hyrtlii. Next base: position 4,543,535 of record JAOUQZ010000029.1, on the reverse strand, counting down.
TGATTTCCAAAAAACAAATCAACAATTCTCCATGAGTGAGAGCTCTTTGTATACTAAGGTAATGTTACAAGCAAGCCAACGATTGGCCTTGTTCCTTGGCCTTATTTTTACTCCACTGATCCCCCATTTCTCTCTCCTGCTAGATGTCTGATGTAGCCATGTGTACTCAGTCTCCCTGTAACCGTTCTGATGTGCCCTGCCCCTCTGTGGTTAGACACCTCATTTGTCATTGGAAGGATCAGAGGAGGCGGTGAAAATCAAAATAATCATTGCACAAAGTCGCTAGCAGGGGAAAAAAGTCGGCCCCAAGATAACAAGACTTCTTGGGTTGCACTCGTACAGTCATGAGAGGGAAATCTGAAGCAGATACTTTCCCCCCTTTGTTTTTTTTGTGTCTGAAGAGTTATCTTTAAGAGAACATTCAACAGATTCAACTTCCTGAATGAATTGATATTAAAAATTAGAATAAAAATCAACTTGCTAGTGTCTGTTTACTTTTACTGTGATTACTGGTTTTATTAAACTTCTATAAATTATGATTTAATATCAAAGTTATACGTTTTAATTTCTAATATTTCTGTAATTAATTTTAATTTCTGTAATTAATATTTAATGTTTATTTCATTTACATTCATTACCAATTTGTTAACTTAATTTCCTAATATACAGAGTCCAAGACTAAAGTTCATTAGACCTAATACATGATTATAAATAAACCGATTTAAATGGACCACAATATTAAGTTATTTATTGTCAAAGGAAATTGGTGAGGTTTTAGATTTTAAATAGGAATTTCATAAGAGATTGTCACTGTTACATAAGCAAGTATGGGGAATTACTCAGACATCCCAGATCTTTGCTTTCTGGTTGTTTTTGTCATGACAAGTCATCCACGTCCTCTGAAATCTAATTTCAACTGGACTATCAGTTACCCACCGGAACTCAAACAGTTGACTAGCGCACATGTTTTGTACTAAAACGAGTAAATCTGTTCCCACTTGTGCCTTTTCAGTCGTATCAGATACAAAATCATTTGAACTTTGGGATGAAGATGTGGACTTATGAACACAACTAAAGAAAGAAAGCTTGCCTGAAAGTTTAGTTAAGGTAACAAAACTTATGAATTTATGAAAAAAGGTTAATGAATCACGTCAACACTGTTGCCTTACAACAAAATAATTGCCAGGAGTGGAAAAAATTCGAAAAGGCATCTAATCAAAGGGGTTTAGTGCGGTGTAATTCGTAATTATATTTAACAAATAAATTGAAGTTTTATTTAATTTATTTGACAACATTTCAAATGTGTCTTGTGATTGAAAAAGTAAGAGTTGTGACTGTTCTAGATTATATAATCAAACTGACATATCAATTTATACATTTATTCAGTATAATAGTAATAGTTATTTATTTTTTAAAGATGAAAAAGTTAATGGATTTCACACAAAAATACTATATTATTACATATATTACACACACACACACACACACACACACACACACACACACACACACACACACACACACACACAGGATTTTCCAGTTCAGTAAATTATATTATACTGTGAATTTGAGTAACTTAGAACATTTAAAAAAAATTAAGTTAAACATTTACAACTTTTCTCAAATCATCTCCAAGATGTTGGTTCATCACACTAGAAGGAAAACTATATAAATATCTACCCCAAAGAAATACATAACCAACCAGGACAGGATTTGTTCTATTTCCAATTATCTTTACTTTTTATAGCTTATAAATGATCCTCTGTTAATACATCTGTCTACTACAGGACTGTTTAATAATTCAAACTAATTTGGCTTCAAAACAGAAATATTTTTGACAAATTTATTTATAAAGAGCTTCAACAACATATTTGTCTAAACAGTTTAAATGGTTTCAGTAATTAATGTTTAAATTACGTACTATTTAATAATCTCTTGTATAATTTTATGAATGACTCCTTTGTTCATTTGCCCCACAATGTTTTACATATTAAGAGAAAAATATATAAGTATATAAGCATAAAAAACATAGTTTTTCCAATTTGATTTAAAAACAATTGTACTGTAGAATGTTATGCCTACTGCTTTATTACTTATTAAGGAACGCTGTTAAGCTAGGCAAACTTTTTGCAATGACCTCCTCGTCTGTGTGAGAAACTTCCTGTTTTCCCTGCCCCATTATGACATCACATCCATAACGTTCATATGGCTTTGATAATGACTGTGCCTCAAATCGCATACTTATGTATATTACTCTTGCCGACGTTTGAGTATATAAAACTGTCCAGTGTGGACACACTGCTAAATACAAACAAATGTAGTGCCGTTAAAAAAACAGAGTTATGTAGTGCATTTGCCAAACAAATGAAGTGAAGAGCAATGGACACTTTGTCCATCAACTTGTCCCAACTCAACAGTGGAGGAGGGGCCTGGGGGAGATAATGGACAGAAACAAAATGGCTGCAGATGAAAGAGGCTTCTCCATAACAAATGTAATCAGTTACTACAAAATAACATGAACTATCCAAAGTTTATGCTACTTAAGTTGGTTAAACAAGTTGTTAATCTCAGCTTTTAACATCAGGATATTGAACACAAGATTGAACCTGTACCAGGGGTTACTGTAAGAATTAAACAAACTAAGCCTTATATGACATACATTTTTTGTACTTGCGAAAAAATCTCTCTTGGTCGGATTAGCTACTAGCTACTAGACAGGTCCAGTTTGTAAAGCTTATAGCTAATCTTTGATGGTTAGTTCTTTTCCAGCTTTCTGACTGAATAAATGTTTGAGTTTATAGACCTGTTCAGTTTGTACCCTGCGTCTTGAAACTAAAGTCAGCTGCGATTGGCTCCAGTTTCCTCCACCCTGATTGATAAACGATATCGTTAATAAATGGATGGATGTCGCAGATTTTCTCTTTCTTAAAACTAATTTTCTGCATCTTTGCATCATGCCACATGCATGGTACCTTGTAATTGATTATTTGCAATTATTAACATCTTTTACCAGATTTGACCAGTTTAATGTGAAAAGTGGGCAAAAAGCTCAGATGCCATTGTTATTGCCACTGTTGTACTATTGTAAACTCCAACCTATATAGATTTAATCAGGTACCGTGTCTGTGTATTAATGGATCCAAAGGTAATACTAGTATGAACTCACTTAGAAGTAGAAAAGGGATATTTTATCTGCAGTTCACAGTGTGTGGCTGTTTTGATTTGCTGTCCATGTAGAAACCTGGAAAGAAATTGTAGAGGACTTAAAAAAAAAAAGCTGAAGGGGTGTTTGGTGTTTTTTTTTTTTATTAGTTGTAAGCAATGATTTATAAATTATAATTTCATCTCAAACTTAGCATTAATAGTAAAAATAATAATAGTAATGTAATACTACTACTACTACTACTAATAATAATAATAGCAATAATAATAATGATAATGAATATAATAATAATAATTATAATAATTATAATACTAATACTAATACTACTGCTAATAATAATAATGCTAATGAGAATCATAACAACAATATGAATACTACTACTACTACTACTACTAACAACAATAATAATAATGATAATCAAAATCATAAAAAAATTCATAACAACAATATTAATAATAATAATAATGATAATCAAAATCATAAAAACAATAATCAAAACAACAATACTACTACTTCTAATAATAATAATCATAGTAATAATTATAACAACAACAACAAATAATAATAATAATAATAATTATTATTATAATAATAATAAAAAAAATGCCCATTAGGCTAATTGCCTATTCCAAGTTGATGCTGGATGTGAGTATGAGTTGTATGTTGGTCCTGCGATGGTCTGGCAAGCTGTTCTGGGTGTTTCCGTCTTTGCCCAGTGTCAGCTGTGATAGGCTTCAACCTCCCTGTGGCCCTAATAGGATTAAATAATTCAGCAAATGAGTGAGAGTAGAAAAAATTATAATAAAATTATTAGAGAATAATAGGGATTTTAGTCAAGATATTTTTTTAGCACGACTAGCAAACATATCTACCTATCACCATGTTATGGTGTTGGCTGATGGTAGCTGATCAGATGTAGGTGGATTGTTAAAACATTGGCACAAATATTCATTCATTCATTTTCTGAACCGCTTAATCCTAATTAGGGTCATGGGAAGGCTGGCACCCATCTCAGCTGATTCTGGGTGAGGGCAGAGTACACCCTTGTCAGCTCACCAGGCTATTGCAGGGCAGAAACACGCTAACTCTTTTCAAAAGTCAGCAATGGTTCTTTTACATGCACAGACAGTGGGAGACATGGCTGGCCTTTGATAACACAGATAGTTGCACTGTGGGGACAGCAGTGACAACCTGGAGATAGTGTGGCTTGAACCTCTGACCTTCGGATCAGTGATTCCCGTACCCCACCACCGGGCCACCCCTGCCCCCACAAATATTCAGTGTTTCTAAATTCCCATACTTCCAAACCCAAATTAAATTAACAACACTTTTTCCAAATTTAATTGACAACACTTTTTGTGTTTTAGTGTTTATAAGTGGAGTCTAACAGTCCAAGCTGAATTTGTGGTAATACGTTTAGTAACCACTAGAGGGCAGTGTAGGTGCTCTGGAATTGCTGGGCAGTTCATGTTATATTAACCATTTGTCTTAATGTGATATCTGCATGTTTCCTTACATTGTAAACCACTGTACAGTGAAGAACAAATGAACATATGCTCTTAGTTATAGCTGTCCTAAAACAGTATAAACAATCTTTGTACTTAAGTCATATTATGACAGGAACATCATGTCATCGTATGCAATCTTGTTCGTCTCCAGTTGGAAAGGCAGTGTTCAGTAAATGCTTTCTACATTGTGCATGATTAATTCATAGCTTTGAAGCTACGACGACCGAATGTCTTTATTCTGTCCAATAAAGCACGCCATGGGAGGCCGGCTGACCATTCGTGCTGCATTGGCGCCCACGGAGGCCGAGAGGGGGTTGGGCCTAAGACCCTTTACATATTGTGGAAGTGTGTAGTGGACAAGGGGCAGACAGGACATGACCCGGGAGAGGAAGTACTGTGCCCGCTTGGAGGAGGATTCATCCATCAAGCAGGGGCAAAGGGGCCAGTGGTCAAAACCTCAAAAGAGCTGGGAGGATTAGTGGGCAACTTTGACTTTTATTATTAATATGCATGCCTGTGTGCTCCTCAGTAATTGCTTGAGAGGGAGGTGAAACTTTCTACAGTCCTGGTTCATTGTAGGATGGTATTGATCTGATGGACTGATGATGTGTTAGCTACTTGAAACTACATTTCCTAAGATGCTTCTGGCACTTTTAATTTTAATTTAGCAACTGAAACGTCTAAAGAATGATATCTAAAGATGGAATGCTGGTCTCCGATCACTTGCCCGAGTAATAGCGTGTATAGCATGACACTCCTTTACACTGTCTAATCACCAATAAATGCACTTCAATCAATTTTGATTGAAAAAACTAAAACAAACAAACAAACAAAATAAAAAAAAGATCTGGCGTACTCAGATACACTTCAGCCCAAATCTTAATTTACGAAACCTGTAATTCATGTGTTTTGCATCTCATTTGAAGCTACTCTAATTCCTCAATGGAGCTTCATTACTCTAGCATCAAGGCCAAGCAGATCAAAGAGGTAAGGTCGTTTGTACGGCCACAGAGTATCACACCAGTTGGGATGGTTAGGGCACTGGACAAACAGCCAAAAGGTCATGAATAAAATTCCTCCACAAAGCAAAAAAGAGATCAGATCCACTCCTTTCAGTGGATTCACATGTGCCAAATGGAGCCATTTTGTTTAAGGAAACAGATGGCAAATTAGTTGATTCCATCTGTCTTGATCTTCACCATGGAAAACTCATTTTCTATTCTAATTTATTGTTTTTATTTTTCCTTCTTGGCTTGTGCGCATGTTGTCTGAGCGGACATTCCTCGATAATTCTGGCAAATAATGTATTTCTTAGGGGGTGATCGCACCAGATGTGTGATAAAAAAGCAACTGAGGCAAACAGAAATTTGCGGATGTCACAGTTCATTTTCAAATTTGTGTCACATCATTCGTGGCACCGCATTTTGGCCGCCTGGTTTGTTAACGCAAAAAAAATTTGAACGTCCGAAATTTCTGCAAACGTCGCAGAACGAGGCTCTGCCACGGATGGGTCTCAAACTCTTCTTTAAGCAGGTCGTACACGTCGTGCGAGAGGTGCAAAGTTGTTGGTTTGCTCACAAATGATTCATTTTTCGTTCACAAGGAACAGCCAGGAGTTGGACACTTCCACACGGAAAGTTTGAGAAAAGTTCACCATATTCTGTGTATTTTGTCATAATTTATATTTTATTCGCATTTTGTTCGCACTAATAACGCATAAAATAAATGCAGCGAATGGTTTAAAAACAGAAAGCGAACAAAACATGACTAATTCTTGACAGGAGGTTCAAATATCTGCAAACCAAGCGCAAATCACTCATAAATCAGCAGCAAATTTTCGCGTGATTTTCTCGTGATAACCACAAAATATACGCTTGCATGTGTCGCAAAACATCTTGACGAAAATTTCAATCTTCGCAAAAAAATCTATTTGCGTCAGTTGCTTTTCTACCGCAGGTGTATAGTATAGCGTGATCACCCCCTAATGAACATGCATTTTGGATGGACTAGTATTTTTATTGAATGAAATTCCCAAACATATTCATAATAGAAGGTCCTGTGCTCCAGTGCTGGGGTTGGCCAAGGCGTTTTTGTGTGGAGTTTACATGTTCTCCCTGTGCTTGTTTGGTTTTCCTCTGGGTATGCCAGTTTCTTCCTACAGTCCGAAGAAATTAGGCCAGTTGTTGTAAAAAATTGCCCTTAGGTGTGTGAATGATTGTGTGTGTTGGCCCTGTGATGGATTGGCGAGCTGTTCAGGTTGCCCTTTGCCTTCGCTCAAAGTCAGCTGAGACAGGCTCCAGCCTCCCTGCGACCCTAGTAGGATAAAGCAGTTCGGAAATTGAATGTTTTCTGTTTATATGGGCTGTATTTTAATTGCCATCAAATCATGCTGTCAATCCTTATAACCTATGGATGGTTGGGCAGGGTCATCTTGGAAGAGGACACGCCAACCAAAAGAGAAATGTTTCATTGTCGGTTGAAGGTTTTGTTTGCGGTGATAGTTCCCTCTAATCAAGTATAAATTAACGGCCGCATGGTGATTCAATGGTTAATACTGTCACCTCAGTTGGTTCTCATGGGGTTCTCCGCATGCTTGCATGGGTTTCCTCTGGGTACTCTTGTTTCCTTCTACAGTCTAAAGATCAGGTTGAGTAGTGAATATAAATAGTATGAATATAAGTGTGATTGGATGTTTGTGTCTGTGTTAAATTACATTTCCAGCATCTTGTAGGTGCCCTTATCAAGAGCAACTTCCATTTTTTTATCCCATTTATAACAACTGAGGAGTTAAGGGTTAAGGGCCTTGCTCAAGAGCCCAAGAGTGGCAACTTGGTGGTACTGAGGCTTGAACCTTGACCTTGTAATCAGTAACCCAGAGCCTTAACCTCTCAGCCATCACTGCCCACACCACTGTGTAAGCCCTGAGGAAGATTGGCGACCTGTTCAAGGTGTAATTCACCTCTCGCCTGAAAGTCAGCTGGGTTTGGCTCCAGCTGCCCCATGACCCTGACGGCTAAGTGGTATAGATAACGGATGGGTGGATGTAGAAATAAATTTAACATTTTATCCTACCTACAGGAGGCTCTTGTATAAACAGGGGCGCCAATAACTGTTTTCATTTCAGGTGAACGGAAATCATTGAAAATTTTCTATAGGTTTAAAGGGTGCCTGTGGTGAATTTTGTATTACTAGCTCTTTAAAACGACCACATATGACATCAGCAGTTCCGTCAGGCAACGTCAGTCCTTTCCTCCTGTCAAGTATGTGTCAGTGTTACCACACTGCTATTACTACTAGGCATGCACAGCAACATGTTGGCTGTTTCAGCCCTGGTAGTGACGCAAATTTGTTGTTTTGTCCTATTGGCCGGGCTTCGTGCAGCAGACACCAGTCTAGGATTACACATTATCGGCCAGTGCTGAGCTGTGTTGACAGGAAAATGGCGGAGTTCAAAACATACAGCTGCATGAACAACAAGCGCAGAAATGGCGGAAAACAAAACATAACATCGGCGCAGGCCATACTCTGAAACTGCAATTCTGTAGTCTGCGAAGACCATTTCAAGCCGACCTATCGGCGTGACCTCCAGGCAGAACTACTTGGCATGAAGCCCAAGCTTTTACATCTAAAACCGGACGCTGTTCCTACGGAATTCCTTCATAAAAAACGGGAGCAGTGCCTCGCCAAAAGGAACCAGCAAAAGGTAAGAGTTTTATCACCTAAAATGTCACTCGGTGAAACGAATAGCGCTGAAAGGATGACCAGTACCAGTACACTTTAATTTACTTTCATACATAAAATTATATTTCATATATACTATGCATTTATATTATATATTTTTATGCTATTGTACAATTATGATGTTTTTATTACTATGAAAATATTCCATACAGTACCAATGTGAAGTATTTAGACAAAATGCCAAATTGCAGTGTATCTCTTGATACTTTCTTTCTAACTGTTAATCATCTGTGTATTTATGGAGTGACTTTGATGACTGATCAGTCTGCGATCTGTCATAATTTCAGGCCAGTGTTAACTTTTGGTTAACCTTTGTGTTCATAGCCTGTCAATCTGTAGACCAAACCTTTATCCCCGCTGGACTGTTTTGGCTGGCTGGAAATTACACATACAGAAGTACATCAAGTCATCAAGAGATTAAAGAATGCATACATGGCTCTGTGCCCAGTAGGTTCAAGAGAGTGTGTGTGTGTGTGTGTGTGTGTGTGTGTGTGTGTGTGTGTGTGTGTGTGTGTGTGTGTAGAATGGCTAGCGGTGGGAGCGCTTGGCTTTGGAAACAGAGTCTAGGTGCTAATTAACACTGCTGTCAGTGGTCTCATGGACTGAAGTGATGTCTCAGATAAAGTGAGCTGATGGGAAGCAGACATCTGGACCCTGTTCTGTCATCTTGATTGGGCTGGGGTTCAAGATTCGTGTTCGGACTATGCTCGTAGGCTACTGTATTGTTCCTAGTATACACATATGAGTGTTTATATGAGGATTTTAGATGAGCAGCCCTCATTATATTGTCTTATCTATATTTCAAACTTAATTTCCTCATATTTAGTTCAACATCGACATCATTACATTCTGGCAAAACAATTAAGTCAAAGCAGTGGATTTTACTACACTGTATCATCTGCTTTATCATTTGTTAGGGCTACAGGGAGACTGAAGCTCATCCCAGCTGACTCCGGGTGAAGTCGGGGTACACCCTGAACAGCTCACATGACCATCACAGGACAAAGAGACGCCTTTGTGTGGCCGATGAAGGCAACAAAAAAAAAAAAAAAAAAAAAAAAAAATATATATA
>JAOUQZ010000029.1:4521523-4533951 GCA_028564935.1 Neosilurus hyrtlii | reverse complement strand
ATATATATATATATATATATATATCCGCCTCAAAGCAAGAAGGTCCTCGGGTCGATTCCCAGACCCGGCAAGGCTGGTTCTGTGTGTTGTTAGCACATTCTCCCCCATTGATTTCCTCCCACATTCCAAAAACATGCACATTAGGCTGGTTTGCTGGTCCAAAATGCCCCTACGTGTGAATGTTTGTGTGTGTGTGTGTTGCCCTGCAGTGGATCGGCAAGCTTTTCAGGGTGTACCCTGCCTTCAGTCAGAGACAGCTGAGATAGACACAGCCTTCCTGCAACCGTAGTGGAATTAGACCATTCAGCAATTTAATGAATGAATACATTCGATTATCTAATCTAATCTGCACCTAGAATATTAGGGAATAATTTTTGTTTTACTTTTTAAGAACATATATACATTTTTTGATATATATATATATACACACACACACACATATATTTGATATATATATATACACACACACACACACGACATGACAGCACAGATCATAAAATTCATACCGCATCTTATTCCTCAGATGATTTCTGTGCTAGTGTCTATCATAATAGAAAGGTTTATCAAATATGAAATATTACATTAATATTAATGCATGTAATGGTGATACAACACCAAAATCAAGACCGGAAATAATGTAGTCAGTGCCTGAAGTGTTTCATACATTACATATAAAGGCCTTGCAAAAAATTCCTCTTCTGATACAATAACTAAAACATGCAGCACAGTGCAAAAATATTTTCCTCCTTTATGTGCCACATCTTACTCGCCTTATTCACTGTCGCTTTAGAATCTCTTATGGTCGTTGCTGTTGTAAAAGTGTCATCCTGCTGCTTTGAAAGCCTCATGCTTGTCTTTTTACAGTTAATCCACTATCATTTTTTAATGAGGCAATGAGTGTGGGTAAAGGGTACTGCCCCATGACCGTGGCTTTAACAGTGATGTGTCTAACTGCACTTGTGAGAACATGGCAGAATGACTGGCAGTCACCAGGGCAGGTATGATGGTGAATGGACTTGATTGATCTGAGGAATTGGACGCTCCTAGTTAATGAAAGCCAGTGCGTGGTTCCTCGGTTTTCATCTCCAGAGATCCCGATTGCAAAGATATACTCACTCTCACTCATCACTGGTTTGCTGAACCGCTTAATCCTACTAGCGTCACAGGGTGGCTGGTGCCTATAGCTGACACTTGGCGAAGGCAGGGTACCACGCACACAACCATTCATACTCATATTCACAGATAGGGTCAATTTGGATTTGGACAAATTGTCCTAATGTGCATGTCTTTGGATGCTTGAAGGAAACTGGAGCACCCTGAGGAAACCCACGCAAGCATGAGGAGAACATGCAAACTCCACACAGAAACGCCAGAGCTCAGGACCCGAACCCAGGACCCTCTTGCTGTAAGGCGGACGTGCTGACCACTTTGCCACCGTGCTGCCCAGATGTACTCACTAATTTCTTTCATTTAAGATTTGAACCTATGTCCTGTGTTTCTTACCAGCTTGAACCATCAACAAGGTGTTTCCGCCCATTCACTGGACAAGAAACTAGTCTGGTATCCATGGCAACCACCATACCACTCTCCAATCCCATTTCCCCCAATATGAGGATTGTTATAAATTGTAGAGCTCCTGTATGTGCATTAATTTCTGCATTGTTCTATTACAACAAAAAGCAGGCGTACGAGTATTCTTGAGAACATGACCACTCTGTATGCTGCTGTTATGTTGCTTTTATAATCGGCACTCCAAAACTCAGTTAAAGATTCTTCTGAACCCTTGAAGAACCCTAGAGTAGAGTGTTTTCTCCTAATCAAAGAAGATACCTACCTAGAATCGCTTCAGTTCCCAAAGCACCTTTAACTATCCAAAGCAGCCTTAGGGGAGTATGGAAGTTGGAACATACATCGCATAACACGTATACAACACATCCATGACAGAACATTAGACAAATTCCTAGGACAGTTTTGGGTTTGTCGTATGAAATTACTTGTTGTGTGCGTTTTATACTATCTCCTACATAATTCTCAAGATAAGGTCCATTTCCTAGAATTGCCGTGCATGTCTTATGATGTCCTGTGGCTGTGTCATGATAGACATATACAGATTTCATACGCTTTCTTACACTCAAAATCGTACGGTTTTCTGACCTATGATTGTCCTTCATTAAAACCATTGGACCTCCTTATATACCTATGTGTAATGTACCACATTTTTACAACAGTGTCATTTTCAGCCGTATAACAGCCGTACGTCAGCTGAATGTCCCGGCAATATCATTGCATCATATCGTATTTGTATGAACATCGTAGAATTTCACTAGGGCATTATGGTGATGCAATGGTTAGCACGTCTGCCTCACAGCAAGAAGGCCCTGGGTCTGACTCCCGGGTTCGACGAGGACACTCCTATGTGGAGTTTGGATGTTCTCTTTGTGCTTGTAGGGTTTCTGCCAGGTACTCTGGTTTCCTCCCACAGTCCAAAGACATGCACTTTAGGGTAATTTGCGGTTGCAAATTGACTGTAGATGTGAATATAAGTGTGAATGGTTGTGTGTGTGATGGCCCTGTGATCGGCTGGCGAGCTGTTCAGGTTGTATCCCGCCTTCACCCAATGATCCTAATAGGATTAAAGCTATATATATGGCATAGTTTTGTTATAAGAGCTATAAAAGATTATTTAATCAACATTAGAACTTAAGAATTAACTGCTTATCACAGAATTAAGATCATTTGCATAACTAAGATATTCAAATATACAACGAATACTGTATTTAATTTCTGAGTCGGCAAAAAAAATACAAACTCTTTGCTTTACCCCACCTATAATTAGTCATGTGACACTATTTTCAAACAATCAGCAGCAATGGCGAAGTCGAGAATGCAAGGTAGGCCAGCTGGTGCCAAAAAATGTACTGAATCAGAAAGGAAAAAGACAGAGAGAGGAATAGAGAAAAGATTTTCATCTTTATATTGTATGGCTCAAGTATACCTCAGAATTTCCAATGTACCCTGAATTCACACTTTACTTACTTACACAACTCACGTATGCGATTTTGTAACATAAACCAGTGAGTACGCCCACTTCCTCCTCCATCATGGCGTCAATGCTGTTTTCCGGCTCACACGCGCAGTGGCGTTGAATCATCAGAACCTCATTCATATTCATGAGAAAAACTGAGACATTTACAACTAAAAATTTACTTTAAATAATCAGCAAATGTTTACATTTTGAAGGTATTTAAAGTTTCTTAAATAAAAATCATTTATTCTATGCCACTAAAATTTCACTCGGATACGTCATATATTGATGTAAGTGGTTTGGCCGATGAGCGAATGAGTGAGACTAAGAGTCCTGACCTACTTCCCCCACCACAGACGTATGACACATATTTTATATGTAAACGCATCAATGCAATTTCAGATATATTTCACCCAAACCTACATCAATCCCTTCGGTCAGAGCCTTGATAAATTCATACAACAACAACAACAAAAAACCCACAGATTTAGTTTGTGAAAGGGGCTTAATCCGCTGATTAGAACTGTTAAATACCATGAAATGTATTTACGGTACGGTATTGCTATATACTTTTCTTCAGGCACTTTGAATTTTTGTGCTCCAATCCTTGAAAGAACGAAGTGAGGAAAGACCTGGCCATACAGAACAGAGAAGTCCGAACCCAAAGGAGTGATAAAACTGAAGAAAGCAAGAGCTGAAAATCTGCAGCGAGTTACTTGACTGATTCCGTGGCTTGTGTTAGCAAGAGTCCAGGGAGAGAGTCAGAAGTGTGGTGAAGCCCGAGAGCTGCATGATGGGAGACGAAGAACAGGCATCCGTGGCAGACGGCCCACTCAACTGACAAGACCGAAACTCTGGCCTGTAATGTAATGGATGGGAACTCCGGCCCCAGCCACTTCAAAGACTCTAATGGATCACTGATAACGGTGTTATACAGTGTTTTTTTGGTTTCTCTTTGTGGTAAATGCCTGAGTTGAGGCATGTGTTGTTGGCATCATGCCATCCTGATTTTGCCAATCAAGCTGTCAAACTATATATACCACTAAATTTGCTTTGTATCCAGATATTTCAATTGAACATAATCGGTGCCTGTCGTACAGTGAACTCAAATCAAATATTACAATTTTCCTTTTGCATATCAGCATTTTGAAACATTAACGTCCTTATTAAAAAATAATAATAGCGCTAAATATTTATAATCGTCAGGTTTGCTTTTTATAATGTGCCCAAAATGTTCTCACCTTTTTGCTGGCAAAAATGCAGCAATAAGAAATTTATGAATACATTTTATGTCAGCTCAAATGTTTCCGTGATCTTCTGATGAAGACACACTCGGCTGGATGGACGCTCGCTCCCGTGTGTCTTCATGCTAAGTTATGGGGTACATTATACCAGCTTTCAGTATGCTAATGCACTTAGCATGTATTTCAATAAAAAATGCTTTCGAGAACTGAGTGTGAGGATCAGAGAAATGGATTCCTTGCACCCATGTAGATGTCAAACAGGCCTCATAAAATGGCTACATGCATGCAGGTTAACTGGAAAGCACATCTGTGGGATTGGTGGTTGGTATTCTGTCTGGAGAGGTTTGCAACATATTCAGTGAAGTGTGAATCATTTCTGTCAGTTGTGGTGTTGTGGTTAGCACGTCCGACTCACAGCAAGATGGTCCGGGGTTTGAGTCCTGACTTCGGCGAAGACGTTACTATGAGGATTTAGTGTGTTGTCCCCGTGCTTGCAAGGGTTTCCTCCATGTCATCTGGTTTCCTCCTGCAGTCCACAAACATCCACTTTAGGCTAACTGGCTGTTGCAAATTGCCCCTAGGTGTGGATGTGAGTGTAATTGGTTGTGCTTGTTGGGCCTGCGATGGTCTGGCGAGCTGTTCATGATGTCCCCCACTTTTCGCCAATGTTGGCTAAGATAGGCTCCAGCCTCCTTGCTACCCTAATAGGATTAGGTGGTTCGGCAAATTATTGAGTGAGTTGGCATTGGTCACCATGGGGTTATGAACACAACATTCTCCTGATAATTTATAAGCCGAGGGATTGTTTCCTGCTGACATCTGTTAAGTATGTTGGAGGATCCCGACCAACTTGGGCCACCATCTTATGTAAATTAGGCCCAAAGAATCCTCATTAATTTTCGAAACCGCTTAATCCTAATTAGGGCTGTTTCTTAACGTGCCCTTGATATTGACTACAGTGTTGTTTTTTCATTCTTTCCTGTAAACACAGACACTATCCAATCGTATTTCTCCTTGGTTAGAGTGCCTTTTCCTAGCTACAGTCTCCCAGCTAATTACAGTAGGTAGTGCTGGGAATGACTCGACAGTGTCATTGCCAATGTTACTCCCAACAAAATCACAATAATGAGCTGAAAAAAGTTTGTATTTCAAACAGTTCTGATGAAAACAGCAAAAAAAAATTAATTCTGAGATATTTTCTACTCACCAAGTGTTCAACTTTATTACGGTCCTCCTCAAAAGTAAAATAGAGTAACCATGTAAAGTCCTAGTGACCTAAAATATTTCTGTCTCTACTGGGCTACAGTGAACAGATCTATTTTTATGGTGCAAAGAACAAAAAATTACCAGACATAAGAAACTTATTTTCCCACCTGTGCTGCTTTATAATTCAATACCAAAGAGAAAAAAACCAAAGGCAAGAAAACAAAAGACACATTGCTATGGTCCCTTGGCTAAAGACCAGCATTAATACTAAACAATCTCTTTTAATGGTTACAATTGTGACATGACGACATATAACATCTGTACAGCATGACATATGTGGCACAGTGGTGTAGTGGTTAGCATGTCCTGGGTTCAAGTCCTGGGCTCAGGGGTTACTGTGTGGAGAGTGCATGTTCTCCCCATGAACGCAGGGGTTTCCTTCATGTGCTCTGGTTTTCTCCCACAGTCAAACATGCACATTATCCATTCCAAACTGCCCCTGGGTGTTGATGTGAATGTGATGGCCCTGTAATAGTCTGGCAAGGTGTCCAGGCTGTACCCCGCCTTCAGCCACTGAGATAGGCACCAGCCTCCCTGTGACCCAAGTGGGATTAAGTGGTTCGGCAAATGAGTGAGTGAGAAATGACGTATAGGTCCCAGATACTCATCCTCTCAGGCTTGCAGTGCATGAATGGCCAGTATTAGAGTGTTTTAGAGTAGCGGTTTCTTCACACAACAATTTATTTTGACATTCAAACCTTTTTTTTTACATTTTCTATTACCAACATGCATGTGAGTTAAATTAGACTAAATACTTGTAAACTTTTTTAGCCTGAATTCTATTTCTCAGATATATAAACCCTTTATTACACAAGAATCACATCCAAAAGCACCAATGAGAAGAAAATAAATTGTAGTAAAAAAAATGATGTGGTTTAAAAAAAGTGTTGCCATGTGGTTTTATCAGGCTTCTGACTGTCAATTTCAGTCTTTTTGCAAAACAATGATTTTTCTAGATTTAGCAACATGAAACGTTGCATAATAATAATAATAATAATAATAATAATAATAATAATAATAATAATAAGTATATTGGATTCTTAATGCAGTTTCTGCTGACAACAATTCTTTTAATCCTAACTGATGCAGTGAGTAGCTTCTTAGACACATCAGAAGATATATCTTGTGGTCAAGGAAAATATGTTACAGTGTTTTAGAATCACGTTATGACCATCATAAAGCAAAGCAAACAACTGCGGAGATTGCTGAAATGACTGGAATTGTGTTAAAGACTGCCCAAGGCTAAAAAGGACGGTCCTGAACTTTGCAGATGAAATGAGTGTTAACCTTAATGCCACTAAAAGTCTTTAAGATATGCTGCCGAAGACTTTACATGGTTTGACTTCTCTGCTGTGAAAAATGAATGCGACTCTGAATGGAAGTAAATGTTTTAATGGTCAAATAATAATCAAAGCTGAAGGTGGTCCAACGAAATATTCAAGTGTGCACCTTTTTTTTTTGTTGATGAACTTATAACAGATACTTATAATAGTGCTTTAGCTATGGTCTTTAATTTGGTGCCACTTCCACGTACACAAGTGAATTGCTCACGCTGAACTGGGCTGGTTTTATTTAGTGCTTGCTACACATTTTATGGAATTTCTAATGCTTAATATGGTTGCCTAAATGCACACACTCATTGCCGTCATTATTTATCTGGGGGTCAGTTTCCAAAGCATGTTCATGCCAGTGATAGAAAATAAATTCTCTGAATTGTGTTTTTTGATAATGACTATAGCCAATTAATCCCAGATTTAGCTGTGCTTTTTCAAAGACAGATATTAACAATATTAACATATGTATTTTGCTGGGAAGAGTTGTCCGTTTCTCAGCTATCAGTGCTATCCATGTGATCCCTCTGTTTGTATACAAGCCATTCAAGGAATTGCATGGAGTCCTGTGTTGGGAGAGGTCATGCAGCATACTTGTTTTTTGACTAGACCGCCACTTGGGGGAGTTTGGTAATCACTGCTGCTCTTAGTCCACTGATTAACTACATGCCCATTATGCAGGGGATGAATGTGCGCTGACTAGTGTAAAGCTCCGGGGTTTGGATTCTTGTCCAAACTTATGCATGGAGATTTGTATTCATTGCACCCCTGCTGCTACTGATATCATTACGCCAGGCTTTCCAGCTGAGAGCAGGGACTCTGGCTGGGCGGACGGGAGGTCACGAGGCCGACAGCCCTAATGAGACGTGACACTGGCTCCAGGTTGGCCGAGCATCTACCGGAATTCAATCAGAGCCGCACTTTCCCAGTCTGTGCATTAGATCAAAGATCATTACCTGCTAATCAAAACACATGAGCTTATGGCTCTCCTCCCTTTTGTGATGCTTTGACGGCAAAGCAGGCAGGGGTAGCTACTGAATCAGACAACCTACCACTATAATAATGGAGACGCCCTTGCCAAATCCTACTTATATAAACTAAAACACTGAAGGATCCAAACTTTTCCACACCTTGTTATGATCTTTGTATCTAAGTTATTTTCATACACAAAATCTGTGTAATTATTCATAGAACTGAGAATTAAATGTCAATTGAGGCAGTAGAAAAAAATGAGGTTAAAATTTGATGTTTTTGTGGTATACTGTGGGAGCGGCACGGTGGCGTAGTGCTTAGCACGTCCGCCTCATAACAAGAAGTGTTCAGGGCAGCCATGGCCTAATGTTTAGAGCAGGTTTGGGACCAGAAGGTTGTATGTTTGATTCCCGAGTCAACAGGAAAAATGTGTAGTGATGGGAAGAGGCACCTATCCCCCAACTGCTCTATGGGTGCTGCAATGTGTGGTGGCCCACTGCTCCGTGTGTGAGTGTGTGTGTGTGTGTGTGCTCACTTTGGATGAATTGAGTGCGGAAGCAAAATTTCCCTTGCAAAATTAATACAGTATATCAAAGTCTTGGGTTTGAATTGCATGCTAAGATGTTTCTATGTGGAGTTTGCGTGTTCTCCCCCTACTTGCATGGGTTTCCTTCAGGTACTCCGGTTTCCTCCCACAGTCCAAAAACATGCACATCTGGCTGATTGGCTGTTCCAAATTACCCTTAGGTGTGTGTGTGTGTGTGTGTGTGTGTGTGTGTGTGTGTGTGTGTGACTGAATAGTTGTGTGTGTTGCCCTAGGATGGACTGGACCTTAGCTCAAAGACAGCTGAGATAGGCTCCAGCCTCCCTGCAACCCTAGTAGGATTAGATGGTTCAACAAATGGATAGATGGATGGATTCACTATGGTTTGGATGCTTGATGCTTCTGTGCTTTGGAATTTCGCTAATTTTGGTAGGCCCATCGTTAAGTGTTACGTCTTGCTAAGTCTGTCCATACGTTATCCAAATCTCAACAGTTTACATTGAAAAAAGTCTAGACCTGCCTTGGTGGTGAATCACTTATAGTAGGACCTCCATCTTGATGGGTGCTTAGGGGGGTTTAACTCCAGCCTCATAACCCCAACTGTAATCCCATGTGGGCTGTGCCACTGCTGCTTCATTAGATCACAAGCTTCTTTAAGCTTCGGTAGCTTTGAGGGGATTTGTGAAGCTTGCTGTCTCCATTGCAGACTGACTCTTCCTTTTATGCTAAACACCACCCACAAAAGGCCATCTTGATGGCATGCACCATACAACATCTTCTGTTTTTGCTGCCTCACAGGGCAGATAATTATGTTGATTGGTCAGACAAATATCTTGTTGTCTCCTCGCACATCTCAGAGAGATATTCCTTTACACATCCATAGATTCTTATATTTTCTTGAAGTTTCATACACGGCTATGGGCGACATGGTGGCATAGTGGTTAGGACATCCACCTGAGTCCTGGGTTGGGGTCATGGGCTTGGCGAGGGCGTTTGAGTGTAGAGTTGGCATGTGTTTCTCTATGTGCTTGCATCGGTTTCCTCCAGTTACTCTGGTTTCCTCTCACAGTCTAAAGCATGCCCAGTAGGCTAGTTGGCTGTTCCAAATTGCCCCAGGTGTGAGTGTAAATGGTTGTGTGTGTTAGCCTTGCAATAGTCAGGCGAGCTGTTCAGGGTGTACCCCACCTTCGTCCAGTGTCGGCTGAGATAGGCTCCATCCTCCTGCTTTTAGATAATTTGAACTCCAGTGTGGTAAGGATGATGATGGTAGTGAATGGGGGATGGGAAGACTCGGAGATGCCTGCACTAACCAACAGCAGCATGTGAAGTTAGAAAAAGAGAGAGAAAGTGAGCAATTGGAATGGGGAGTGAGAGAGGGAGGGAAAAGGGAGGGTGGGATGTTGTATTGTAGGGTCTTTGGCCCATTAATCGTTTGTTTGAGTTTCTGCCCTGGTGAGCATGTCATGTCTCCATTAGCAAGGTTTTGTTTTCTCCTCCCACCCTCCTCTGGGCAGCAGGGGGCTCTCGGCCATCCCATCCTCCGTGCACTACTGTCTGGTGCCATGCAGACTGTCTGCTCTCTGTATGCATATGATAGTTTATAGGAGTGTGTATGTATAAAAATATGGTGGAAATGAAGGTTCTTGATCATCTGCTTACATGTGTTTGCTTTGTAAGCTGAAGCATTAGTGTCCATTATGCATTTTAATGAATCACTCAATTCCTTCCTGGATCTGCACGAAGTTTTACCTATTTATGTTTTTGGCTGTATGAAAGATGAACGTAAAAACAATTGCTTCCATGTACACCTGAACTGCTAAAATGCTGGCATCCAGTAATTACATAATGATTAGCATAATAAGAAGCCCTGGAAAGCAGTCTGAGTTCCTTTCTAAGCAAATTACAAATGTGAGGTAGCCTTAGCTTAGCCAGTCCACGAGCTGAGACTAAAACTTCTCGGCTCACATCCCTTAACTCTCGTTATGGCTCAGTGACTTGTCATTTTCTTTGTTCCTCACCACAAGAGTGTGAGAGTTCTGAGTACTACAACTATGTCCTGAAGATTCTTATTCACCAATAATAAGATAAACAATAAGCCCCCCATATGACCTGTTGGGGCACCATGTATCTTAGAGTTAGCTTGACCTTTGACCTTAAACTGCTCTCTTTCTATGACCTGGCAAATTCTGATAGCATGACCTCCTGAGCTTTTTTCATGATGAAGAGAAATATGGCTATTCAGCCAAGTCTAGGTACTAATTAGCATGTGGACAGAGACAGGGGTGGAATAATGAGGAAGAGCCTTTGGAAAGTTTTCACTCACTCAGCAAACTGCTTAGTCCTATAAGGGTCACGTGGAGGCTGGAACCTATCTCAGCCGACACTGGGCAAATGTAGGGTACTTCAACAGTTCGCCACACCATTGCAGGGCCAACACACACACTCACACACACACACACACACACACACACACACACACACACACACACCTAGGTTTACAATTTAAAGCCACCAGTTAGCCTTTGGACTGTGGAAGGACACCCACACAAGCAAACTCCACACAGAAATGCCCAAGACAGGACCTGAACATTCACATGGTTATTCCAAATTGCTTTTAAGTGTGAGTATGTATGTGTATGTTTTTTGCCCTGGAATGGACTGGTGAGCTATACAGGACATACCCTACCTTTGCCAAGAGTTGGCAGAGATAGACTCCAGTCTCCCAGCAACCCTAATAGGATCAGTCAGTTGGCAAATGAGTGAATGTATGTATCTTCAAGCGTAGTTACAAAAACCATCAAACATTATGATGAAACTATCTCCCATGGGGACTCTCTGAAAGGAAGACCAAGACTTCGCTCTACTGCAGAGGATAAATTCATTAGAGTTATCAGCCTCAGAAAGCACCAATTAACAGCACCTCAGATTAGAGCTTACATGAATGCTTCGCGGAGTTCAAGTAGAAGACACATTTTAATATTAACTCTTTAGAGGAGACTGTGTGAACCAGGCCTTCATGCTTTGCAATATAATGAATGGACATTAGATCAGTGGAAATTTGTACTGTTGTCTGAAGAGTCCAAATTTGAGATTTGTTTTGGTCTAACAGAAAATGGGGAACATTTCATTGCTGCATCTCTGGTTCCCACCACGAAGCATGGAGGAGGAGATGTGATGGACTGCGGGAGCTTTGCTAGTGACACTGTTAGTGATTTAGTAAAAATTTAAGACACTTTTAACCAGCATCATTACCACAGTATTCTGCACCTGGTTTGCACTTAATGGGACCATCATTTGTTTTTCAGCAGGACATTGACCCAAAACCCACCTCCGAGCTATGGAACTATTTAAGAAAAAAGGAGGGCGAAGGAGTGTTGCATCAGATGACCTGGAATGTACAATCACCGGACCTAAACCCCAAGTGAGATGGTTTGGAATGGAATTGAAGTTTAAAAAAAAAGCAGCCCAACAAAGTGTTCAACACATATGGAAACTCCTTGCACTAGAAGATGTGTCCAAACTTTTGACTGGTACAATATATATTAAGTATACACCGCACGAAAATCGCAATATCTGATTGGTCCACTATTTTGGGATTAAAAACCATTCTCCCAGGTTTCCCAAGTCTAAACTAGTTTTACTTTTAGTTTGCTTTTCCAGTGTTTCTGTGTAGTATGTCCTAAAAATCTGAATGAGTAAGCTAAAAAGCACCTTTTGCACACTGTGCTCAGCTCTACTCAGAGTGCGTTGAACTCACCTGACCTGCCTCTAAATATTTTTATCTAAAAATGTAACTTTAGTTTGTTTAGAACACACTAATACTTTTAAATGACTTTAAAAACATGCCTTTAAGCCTATACAGCACTGCTCAGTGTGCACACAGATCACCAGACTCCATTATGGTTAAAATAAATACACAATATGGTGTAAATATATATAAAAAACAAACAAACAAACTATAATATAATCTAATATAATATAATATAATATAATATAATATAATATAATATAATATAATATAATATAATATAATATAATATAATATA
>JAOUQZ010000029.1:4486689-4499852 GCA_028564935.1 Neosilurus hyrtlii | reverse complement strand
GGTGGCGGTAGTAGTAGTAGTAATATACTTTGTGGTGGTAGTAGTGGTGTTAGTAGTAGTAGTGTTAGTATTGGTGGATGAGTTGTTTGTAGTATAATTGGTGGCTATAAAATGTAATTCCTTTTGGGCAAAGAAGACTCTATTAGATTTTGGAGACAACCTGGATTGAATTCTGAATCTAGAAATTTTTTAATTTATTCTTTACCTTGTGAAATAGAATGAATTTTTGAAATTGTGGTTATAACGGCAGACTGAGCATGGGGTACTGTGGACATGATGTTTTTTTGTTTTTTGATTATTTTTTTGGTGATGATGTCACGTGACACACTGGCAGGATACTGTGACAGAGAGACAGAGACAGCAGGACATGGAGTCCGTTCTATTACATGGGACATCCCACAATTAAAGCAGGTGTCACTTTAGTGTAATTGTAATGCTTTAATTATTAGCTACTACTATACCATTTAAATAACTACGATAACATGTAGTAATAAGCCTTTAATTGTCTTAAAAGCTTTAGAATTAATGGAGCTGCACTCACATATGCTGGCAAATCATTAACATAAATTTATCATTTATAATAAGGTGCAAATCAAACTCCAAATTCAAAGTACACCATTTAGATTTATTTCCATTCTGTTTTCTATGTACATAAGTATTTTTATTTACAAATTCATTTTATACTGTTTCTTTAAATTGTCCTTCTTTTACCTACCAACAGGTGACAGAATTTTTAAACCAGTATTTGTTTCTTAAAAAGAAAAAGAAAAAGAAAAAAAAAGAATCTAAGTTAAACTTACATACTAGGAAAGACAAACAAACAGACAAACAAGTATTGCTGATAAAACATTGAACATTGATAGGCTTCATAATAATGAAAAAATAAATACTATTAACAGGAAGAAATGTAGTGTACACTAATATTTACTATGGACAATCACCAACTAACAAATAAGGGTTTTTTTGTTTTATAATGTGAAGATTACTTTGGAAATGCAATTTTGAGATCTGTGTCTTCTTCACTGTTGGGTGGACATATCTCAAAGTATTGAATAGTGGGTCATTTGTAAATGTGTAAAACTGTACCTTTTTTCTTTTTGAAATTATGCCTACATGCCTCTGTATGCTATTTTATAGCAGAGCTCCTGAGCGGAGCAAACCAGGCATGTAACCTGACTTTGATGTCTGGTGTCTGTGCCATAGGAAAACCAATAAGTTTGATTGGCTGTTATATATCGCTAACTTGCATGAGAACTGTCAGCAATAAAAAAACACCCCCCAATAATAAAACTGAAATCCCCCCCAAAAAGGTCTCATACACCATTGCTCAGACTCGCACAAAATAAAAACAATCAAACTCAGGTAGGCAGACAGACTTTCGTCAAGCAAATCAACATGAAAATTTAACCGGGACACGGAACATGAACTGGTACCTTCGTTAGAACAGACCAACTGGTGTATGACAGCTAACATTACCTAAGATAGTGTTATTATAAGGTAATAAACTAATCCATATAACACATTTTACCTGGTATTTTTCTATGCTTAGCAGATGTGCGTTTGCTATAATAAAATAACTGTTGAAGATATTTTTCCACATCAGCTACTTGAGCATAGTAATAGATTTATAAATCCTATGGCTTTTCACCATAAACTCAAATGTATAAAACTACTTAGTGCATTTATCTGCACCCACTTAGCATCAGCACTATAAACAGAAATTGTGAATTTGACATGAAGGTGTGCACAGGCGGACCCTGACCTAACAATACACCTTAAGGACTTTTCTAGGAGTCCAAAATCAAAACATAAGACATACATCAAGAAGGAAATATAATATAGGAATGGACTTTTGTATTTCCATTTAATTTTTAAAAAGTATACAAAACCGGGGCTGTCCCAAGTGCATCCTCTGATTAAAAATTAACCTTAATTACGTGGCATATCTTCAGCTCTGATTTATAGAATACAATATACAATTTACATAACATGGTAAAAAATTTCCCATGATACGAACAAATCTGTGTTCCTTCTTTCGACTACATTGTTCACTCTGGACTGCTCAGCCATTCATTGCTATCCAAACCAATTAATCGTCTGTCCAAGCAGTTGGTTACGACATCGTTGTCCAAAATCGATGACAAATCACGTGACCGCTGATATGATGGAGAACCTCGAAATATAAATATACACGTACGCCTTTGTGTGTGCAAGTCCAACATTTCACAGAGTGTATGAGAATCCAGTTAGCTGCCCTCATTCCATTCAGGCATGATGCTTACACTGTGGACAGCATGATACTGGTGGGGTGATAGGGTACGAGGAATACCATGAGTGTACAAGTACTCGTTTCCCTGCAGGCTACTACTGGGTGACTGGATTCCTGCTCCAGGGCTACACTGCCGGCTGAGAGTCTGGTGGGGCATAGAACCCTGGTACATAGCATGGGCATCACCCAGCTGTGGCGAGGTATGGCCGGCCACTCCACTCAACCTGGACACTAGAGGGCTGGAGGTGAAGTGTGCGGAGAAGTGCTGGTAGGGCAACCGCTCCATAGGTTGCATGGAACAACTGCTATAAGGAGAGACGCCTGCCCAGGTGTTGCAGCTGATGTCTTCCAGGCTGGGAACAGCCTCGCTGGATTGTGAAGCACTGGCGTACATGCATGCTTGCCGCTGTCCAGACTCGGTCCGATAAGGGCCAGTGGAAAGGCCAAGTGTTTGAGAATAGCTGACAGGGCGGTAGTAATGGTCATCTTCACTAGACGAGCTCTCCATGTAGGCTTTCTTGTAGGAGTGATCTGTGTGACAGTCATCCTCAGCTGAAAACAGAGGAGGTGGGAGGAAACTTAGTGTCATATATGGTATAACATAAGACAACATGGTATTATACGTATGGTAGAATAATGGCATTTCATTTCACAGGATATACTACTGTAATATTGTACGTTTTATGTTGACATTATGGTGGCACGATTAGCATAGTGGTTAGCATGTCTGCCTCTTAGAAAAAAAGGTCCTGTTTCGAGTCCTGGCGGTTGTGTGGAGTGTTTATGTTCTCCCCAGGGTTTCATCTGGGGACTCCAATTTCCTCCCACAGTCCAAAGACATGCACATTCGGGCTATTAAAAATTACTCCTAGCTGTGAAGATGAATGGTTGTGAGTGTATTGCCCCTGCATTGGACTGGCTAGTGGCTAGGGTGTACCACTCCTTTGCCCTGAGTCGGCTGAGATAGGCTCCAGTCTCCCTGTGGCCCTAGTATGATTAAGAATTAATTTAAGATTAATATTATGCACCATAGTACTAACTTTTTAAACATTTTTTAAAGGGGCAGGGCTAGAATTTTAAACAAAATTGGGTTTCTGGGTCACCTACTAATCCCTCCTTAACTACCAGCTAAGGGGTGCTCACATATTTCCTTTAAGACCAATGAAGCCAGCCAACCACATTTTTCAAACTGTTGCTCATGGAGCATCACAGACCTGAATAACACACGCAGACAAAAGCTCTGTCTGCATACATCACCTCACACTTGCGCATGATTGGCAGGTATCACTAAACCATCCCTTCCAACCCAGACAGCATGACCAATTTAGCTCTTTTGGCTACCAACTATGGATGGCTGTGGCATGGAATAGGTTTAATTTGACCTTTTCATTACTAATAGATGTCTAACCGCAGTGACCTTTAAAAATGTTCTCCAAAATTATTGCCACCCTTCATGAAAATGGATATTACATAAAAATAACCATACACACAAAAATTTACCATAGTGGAACATTTTCAAAATTCTCTGCTTGGTCAAGCTTTCCCATCCCATCTATAATTGTCCTCTAACATCATTAGTACTGGCAGAGCTTCACCAACCATGAATTGTGGGGCTGCTGATAAAAAAAAAAAAAAACATGCACTACTTTTGAACAAATTTGTTTGAACACTATTTTAGCTCGGAATGTGACCTGAGACCAGTATAGAGGGACTAGAAACTGCATTGGTGCTAGGTGTAACTTTCAAGTGCATCATAATGCCTATCAAAAAAGTATACCAAGAATTAAGCCTTGGGGCTGCCAAGTGACACATCGACATGGTGCATTTTGAAGATCGCAAGTTCCAATCCAGGTTGATCCCGCATCCATCCAGGACTGGAAGTCCCTGGGAGATAACTGGATGAGCTCCCATGGGAGGGAGGGATGGCATACGCTCCTCTGTCACTCACAGCGATCATGGGCCAATCCACGGGCGTCTGTGAGCTCAATCATGCAAAAGTGGTGGATAGTGCTTTCCTTCCGAGTGTGTTAGTCCGCCTTCAAATGTGCATGCCAGGCAGTTTGTAAAGAGGCTGGTGGCAGCATCAGATGTCATGAAGGAGGCATGTACATGCTTACGCCCCTCCCAGGTTGTATGTGATGGGGAGGAAATGCTTGACAGGTGGGAATTGGATACGAGTAAATGTGACCATATTTTGAGCATTGACGTGAAAAGAGGTCTCACCCTTTCATTTCTGTTTATGATGTTAACGTCTGCAAGAGTTAACGGGTAGAAGAGTGCTGATTTCTGGTGTAGGTTGCACCAATGGAAGGTTATGATTTTTAGAGATAAGAAAGTAAAGCTTAGTTTAGCTGAGCTAGCAGTTGGCTAATAATAAAAAAGTGCATGCTCCCCGCTGTCGGCCATTTCCAGCATTACGTGTCCACCCGAGCATGACCAATGAGTGCGTCCTGGAATGTCACATGAGCTAAATCATTAGTGAGACCATGAGACAAACTAGAAATGATGCTGCTACTGGTTCCATTATATGCTGGTCCCAGATATCACTCAGTACATCTGGAGATTGATTTATTTAAAGGAGTGTAAACACCAGTCGGCTCACCTTTTCTTTTAATGCAGTGATAGTCTTGGCTGTGCTCATGGGGTAATGGGTACGGGCTGGACTGGGGCAGGATATCCTGGGAAGTGCTGGTAACACCGTTCTCACAGGAGAACTGAGAGCTCATGCTACTGGGTGTAGGCATCCCCTGAATGTCGCCGCTGAAGGGACTTTGACTGGTGCCCACTCTTTGACGTACTGTGCTTCGAGGAACCACTGGATACTCCTTAGTGCTGTTGAAGAAGGAAAGGATTTATTGGTACTAGTCATACTTAATACACTCTAATGTAGATGGTAAATAACCATATGTGCACCACCCTGAGACAATAGCTTTTACTGCTATCTGAAAAGTAAAAGAATGCATTGAATAAGAGTAAAATGCCTGGAGCCATTTCTGAGAGAGAAGCTCATTGGTGTACCCATCGGTGTATTCAAAACTCACTCACCATCTTTATGCCTGTACACATTCTTATTCAGCCAATCATGTGTCAGATCCAGATCAAGACAAAAATCTAAGACCGTAATGACTGTAGCATGGTTGTTGGGACCAGATTGCATGGTTTGGCTTGGTCAAAAGTAAGTCCTCAGCTCTTGGGATCTGTACTCACAATATACTCTAAATATACTATAAAGAGCTTCACTTTTGTAGCTTCACTTATGTACTTATGTAGGTATCGTGCTTTGATGATACCAGAGGTCAGAACAGAATGCTGAGAATGCTTTGAATTGACAGGAACTCAAATAGTAACTCAAACAGTCATTCATTATACCACGCTGAGCAGAAAACCATCCCAAAGTGCATAGTGGTCAAAGTCACTAACTTAATTTTTTCCCCAAAGCCTAGCCAGCACCTGTATGTGGGACCCATGTGGACAGTAAGTGGACTGAATATGGGATTGTCTGTGGGTTCCATGGTGGCCCAATGTCAACTGCATAGATGTGTATGTATGCCCCACCTGGATTATGTCTGGGCTGCATGGGCACCAAGTTGCATGAGCCCAAACTGGATCCCCAGGTTCATCTAAGTGTGTGTCACTTTGGCAAGCTCAGATGGGCCCTCTATGTGAGTCCTAGTTGGGTTACTAATGGGAAATTATTAATGCATTTAAGGCGGTTGACATTGAAGCCATTATGGAACCTGTGGACGATCCCATGATGTGGGAGCCATTTTTCAGCCCACTTACTACCTACATGGGTCCCACATACAAGTGCTGGCTGGGAGTCTCTTGTCCTGTATTTGCATGATTTTATGCTTTATTCTGCAGATTGACTGAATTAGTGAGGCTACAGGTGATCCTATTAAAGTGCCTGGTGAGTGTAGAACCCTTAAATGTTTCTGTGAAAAAAACATGTTGAAGGACATGCACAGGTTATAGGTTTTTTTCCCAAGAGTTCATAGACGTTTTTTGCTTGGCTCAAGTATGAGGAGAAGATCTGCTTTGTTTCAGATAAGGAAGTGCTTGAGGACAGAAAGAGCAATGAGACCTTTGACCAAATGCATGTTGATAAACTATAAACATAGTGTCCATTTCATATCTGCTATTTTGGTAATGATGCAGGTCATATTTGCTTAATGATTATTATTTGACGTTAAATTTTGTTCATGTTTTCCATTCTTCTTTGGCACTGTAGGAATGTGTCACACTTGCTGTGGTGATAATGCCATGCTCTTGTATGCTAATTATAGGACCGTATAGAGAAGCTATTCAATGCCTATTAAATATGATTGATTATTCCATTGGATTAGAATATTGATATCCTAAAATTCTTTTAAAACTTAGCAGAAAAATATCCATGAGCCAATACAAAAAAAATGTAAACACGCACGTTTTGCTTTGGAAAAAAAAGGAATGACAGATAATGTTAACTGCACTAAGGAAAAGACAGTCATATTTTTTCCTTATGTATCACGAAATCTCATTTTAGAGTGGACACCGCCTTTGTTGGCTGCTGCGATTCATAGACCAGATTTTCTCCTTTGAAAATGTGTTTTTCCACACTGTATGAACGCATGTTATACATCAGTCATCTGGAGTGAATAAGAGGAAAAGCCATGTGGGCTATGCTTCCAAAGGACCAACTGCAGCACCACCGCAGACAATTGTTCAGAATATGCACGAAACGCACAGGCTTCGCATGAAGCTGAGATATTGCTGCGGTTTCAGGGCCAAGATAAATTGGCCTTGAAAGCCATCCTGGTCCTCCTTCAAGAGCTACACTTACATCAGAAAAGAGAGGAAAGAGGAAGGAGAGGAACTACTTTTCTGCAAATGAGTGCTTCTGGCTTATATCGAAGAGGCTGTTTCTCCTGCTGGTTCATGTGCATTGATTAGCACAGCTCTTCTTGGTGATAGTTATGGAGCTTGTTGACTGTTCCTTTAAGGCTCAGCTTATCTCATCACGTCAATCAAGCCTCTTGTCAGGGATGTCCTGTGTATTTATGGTTCCTATATCTATCACTGCTATTAATGGTTTGCACTGTGAAAACACTAAAAGACTGAATAGGAGACTGATTTACTACCAGATAATATTTTTTGAAGCTACTATTTTTAAAATGCATTATTGCAGGTTGGCAAATTAAAATCCTCTCTACATAAGTTCAGCACAAGTCACATAAATTGTGAGCAGCCATAGCCTAATGGTTGGAGAAGTGGCTTAGGAAACAAAAGGTTGCTGGTTTGATTCCTGTACCAGCAGAAAAAATGTGTAGTGGTGGGGAGTGAGCTGCATCTTTCCTTCCACCATCAAAATAGCTGAAGAGCCCTTGAGCAAGGCACCTAACCCCCAACTGCTCTCCGGGCACCCCTATGTGTGTAGCAGTCACTGTGTTAAATGCAGAGGCAATAATTTCCCTTGTGGGATTAATACAGTATTGCAAAATAAAAAAAATTAATCATTTGGACAGCTTCGATGATTTAAAGTAACAGTTTGCTTGAAAACAGCTCTACAAATCATTACTTTGAGTGAACCTTGTTTTTACACACCTCTGCATTCTTGACATGCGGTGCAGCTCCATATCATCACTGCCTCGAAAGCCTTTTGCAAAAGGGTTGTTCTCAATCTTTAGCTGAGTAATCTACAACACAATCAAGAGACCAGTTACAGATTTTTCCCTCCAGTCATTACAAAAAATAAGTACTTGCAAAAGTTAAACAAAAAGATATGCAGTTGTTTAATAATTGAGGAATGTACTAAATCTGTAATGGAGAAAGAAAAACATCAAGAAAAGCCATTTTCTTGTCACCTTTATCAAAAGAGCAATTATTATTTTTTGGCACTGTGTGCTATTGGTGTCTGGCAGCTGTGGACAATGTAATAAAGCAAAGCTGGTGTCAGAGTAACCTCCCCGCCACCCCAGTCACACAGGAAAGTAAAACTATAAGTAAAACCATGTACGGGCCTCATGCTAAGTTACCAAATTTTTGGTTCAATTTATTTGAGCTCACATAGTCAGTGTAGATTTAAATTTTTTATATAATAATAATAATAATAATAATAATAATAATAATAATAATAATAATAATAATAATAATAATAGTAATAATAATAAATGAACACTCAGTAAACTAGAATTATTGGAACGCTTTAAAATGAGGAAATTAAATGAACATAAATCAGGTTTCTAACTTTTTTCATTCGTTTTGAATTTGTTCATTCGAGACATACTTTTAATTCGTTGTTTCTTATATTTAATTTCTATTTACCTTTTTAAACAGAATTTTTTCTTCTTAGTTAAAAAAAAAAGCATGCCATTGCAGGACATGCACAACCATTCTCGGACTCACATCTCGAGCGATTTGGAACAGCCAATTAGCCTAATGTGCATGTTTTTAGACTGTGGGAGGAAACCAGAGTACCTGGAGAAAACCCACGCAAGCACAGGTAGAACTTGCAAACTCCACACAGAAACACCCTGGCGAGCCCGGAAATCGAACCCTGGACCTTGTTGCAGTGAAGCAGATGTGCTAACCACTGCACCACTATCCCACCTATCCATTAATATTTAAAAAGAAAAATAAACGTGAGGCCAAACCGAACTGTTTTCAAAATTAATGGCAACCATCCATTAATACTATGGAAAGAGTCTAATAAGCTTGCAGGCATGTCCAAATGCATGACCACTCTATCCAGACTAGTTATTTATTTATGTACTTTATCTATTTGTTGCATTCCTCACTTTTTTATTTTTTATTTTTTTTTAATTTCAGAAACTTAAATTGCTTTTTCAGAACATTTTGAGGTTCCACGAAATTGTCTTTTTGGATTTGGGTGCACGTTTTTTTCCCTCAAAAACTTATTTTCCAAAATTATTGGCACCCCTCACTCATTTATATTATTCTTTGCTATATAAGTGCTGTATTAACAGCATTTGTACAATATAAAATGATTAGTGATCATGTTTAATATATGTGTGTGTGCATGTGTCTACGCTTCCAGCCACAGCTGCCGATGTGTTTCCGTGCCTGCCAGCACCCACTGCAGCATTTACTGTGACGTGTTGATGCTTCTCTATTCTCCGCAGCCTTGCTGGCATGGCCTGGGTAATCTGAGCGTGCCACTGGGAGAATCAGTGCCAGTCTCTGCAATGGGCACCACATGATCTGGCTCAGGGCAGATGGTCCACTGAGAAAGGTGGGCTGGGGCCAGTGTATGCTTTACACACTCCACTCAAACCTCCCGGCACAGATTGCCCCCCCCCCATGGTTTTGAGAGCCATGCGTAATACGTTTATGTCATTTCCAGAAATGTGCGATGCTACTTATGCATTGTTTCGGTTGACCAGCTCTAGTCTAAACTGTCCAACTGCTGGTTGGAAGGAAAGTCAAGATCCACAGCACGCCAGGAGTAAACTGTAATCTAAACAGAATGAGGATTAAACAGCCAGCCAACACAGAGGGCCACTTTAGGGGCGAACCAACACGTTTTATGTACCTGTCAAGAAAGGCAGGCACCCTGGGAACATATTGCACCAGAGGATGACAAATGGCTGAAGAAAAGCGTTACACACAGCAACCGGGAGGAGGGAAAAAAAACCTGCTCTCTGGGCTAAGCGTGGCTGCCAACAATCCAGCCGTGGCGTCTTAATCTTCCTCCTTTGCAAACTCTCAACACTCATTTCAGGCTCAGTGTCTGATCGAAATCAGATATTCAGTGTTTTGGATACACGTGAGGGGCGGAATGCTGCTGCCTTTTGGCCTCCTGCATGCCGAGGACGGTTAACGAGAGCGTTAGGTTCGGAAAGAAACGCCACAGGAAGGCGCCGTTAATTGCAAATAATCCATCAGCGTGATCCAATGAGGAGCTGATAAATGATTAACCTAGGGCTACATGATAAGTAGCTTATTAAATGTCACAGATATGTGATCTACACGGGGCGATATTACACACAGCCACTGCACTCGTACAATTGCCCCCTGCACAGGAGCATGTTATTTGGGGGGCAAATGTCATTAAAGCGATGGGCTGCACAATACTGAATAAAATGGAAAGAGGAGGGAAATCAGGCCATGCTAGTCAGTACATGCATGCTTCAGTTCATACAGTGTGCCTTATAATAATAATAAGAAGAAGATGAAGAGTAAGAATAATATTAATGGTATTAATGATATTAATAATAATAATAATAATAATAATTATAATAATTATAATAATAATAACACCTGCTACCAGGATCCTGAAGTCTCGACTACCAGGTTTATATGAAATTTTTTTTTCTAATATGATATTTATTGGGCGCCACAAAGGCATAGTGGTTAACATGTCCGCCTCACAGCAAGCAGATCCTGGTTTCAGGTCGAGTTCATCTCGGGTGATTTCTGTGTGCACCTTTATGTGCTTGCGTAGGTTTCCTCTGGGTGTTCCGGTTTCTTCCCACAGTCCAAAGACATCTACATTAGGCTGTTCCAAATTGCCCCTAAATGTGAATGGGTTTGTGAAAGGTTATTTGAGGTGGTCCTGCAGTGGTCTGGTGAGCTGTTCAGAGTCTACCCCACCTTTGCCAGTCTCAGCTGAGATAGGCTCCAGCCTCTCCGCGGCCCTGGTAGAATTAAGCAGTCAAACTTTGATCAATCCCACTCACTCCCTCTTAATGTGTGATCCCACTCAAAGTTAGATCTATCCCATCTGTTCCTACTCAAATATTATTCAACCAATACCATTCATTCACCTTTTGACCAATCCCATCCACTCCGACACAAACTTTGATCAATCCTACCAACTCACACTCAAATATTTATCAATCCCATCCACTCAAATATGTACCAATCCCACCCAGTCCCACTCAAATATTTATTAATCCCACCCACTTCCCCTCAAATATTCATTAATCCCACCTGCTCCCACTCAAATTTTTATCAATCCCACCCACTCCCACTCAAATATTTATCAATCCCATCTACTCAAATATGTACCAATCCCACCCACTCCCACTCAAATATTTATCAACCCCCCACTCCCACTCAAATATTTATCAATCCCACCCACTCCCACTCAAATATTTCTTGATCCTACCCACTCCCACTCAAATATTTATCAATCCCGCCCACTCCCACACAAATATTTATCAATCCCACCCACTCCCACTCGACTACTTATTAATTCTGCCCATTTTCACTCAAATATTTATCAAGCCCACCCACTCCCACTTGAATATTTATCAATCCCACCCACTTTCACTCAAATATTTATCAATCTCACCCACTTCCACTCGAATATTTATAAATTCCACCCACTCACACTCAAATATTTATCAATTCCACCCACTTTCACTCAAATATTTATCAATCCCACCCACTCCCACACAAATATTTATCAATTCCACCCACTTCCATGCAAATATTTATCAATCCCACCCACTCCCACACAAATATTTATCAATCCCACCCACTCCACTGCAAACATTTATTAATCCAACGCACTCCCACTGAAATATTTATTGATCCCTCCCACTGCCACACAAATATTTATCAATCCCACCCACTCCCACTCAAATATTTATTAATCCCACCCACTCACACTCGAATATTTATCAATCCCACCCACTCCCACTCAAATATTTATCAATCCCACCCATTCCCACATAAATAATTATTAATCTCACCCACTCCCACAAATATTTATCAATCCCACCCACTCCCATGCAAATATTTATTAATCCAACACATTTCTACTGAAATATTTATCAATCCCACTCACTCCCACAAATATTTATCAATCCCACCCACTCCCATGCAAATATTTATCAATCCCACCCACTCCCACAAATATTTATCAATCCCACCCACTCCCACACAAATATCTACCAACCTCGCCCACTCCCACTCAAATATTTATCAACCCCACCCACTCCACTCAAATATTTATCAATCCCACTCACTCCCATGCAAATATTTATCAATTCCACCCATTCCACTCAAATATTTCTTAATCCTGCCCACTCCCACTCAAATATTTATCAAACCCGCCCACTCCCACTCAAATATTTATCAATCCCACCCACTTCCACTTAAATATTTATCAATCCCACTCACTCCCACTCAAATTTTTATCAATCCCACCCACTCCTATGCAAATATTCATCAATCCCACCCATTCCACTCAAATATTTCTCAATCCCGCCCACTCCCACTCAAATATTTATCAACCCCACCCACTCCCACTCAAATATTTATCAATCCCACTCACTCCCACTCAAATATTTATCAATCCCACCCACTCCCATGCAAATATTTATTAATCCCACCCATTCCACTTAAATATTTCTCAATCCTACCCACTTCCATGCAAATATTTATTAATCTCACTCAAATAATTATCAATTCCACCCACTTCCACTCAAATATTTATCAATCCCACCCATTCTTACATAAATAATTATCAATTCCACCCACTCCCACACAAATATTTATCAACCCCACCCACTCCCACTCAAATATTTATCAACCCCACCCACTCCCATGCAAATATTTTTCAATCCCCCCCAATTTCACTCAAATTATTTCTCAATCCCGCCCACTCCCACTCAAATATTTATTAATCCCACTTACTCCCACTCAAATATTTATCAATCCCACCCATTCCACTCAAATATTTCTTAATCCTACCCACTCCCACTCAAATATTTATTAATCTTACTCAAATATTTATCAATCCCACCCACTCCCACTCAAATATTTATTAATCCCACCCATTCCCACATAAATAATTATCAATTCCACCCACTCCCACACAAATATTTATCAATCCCACCCTCCCCCACATAAATATTTATCAATCTCACCCACTTCCACACAAATA
>JAOUQZ010000029.1:4435880-4447558 GCA_028564935.1 Neosilurus hyrtlii | reverse complement strand
CCCTCTCTCTCTCTCACACACACACACACACACACACACACACACACACACACACACACACACACACACACACTTTCTCTAGTGTCCGGGTAGTTCGCCAAATCCTCGACCCCGTGTGATTAAATATAATTAAGATAACCTTTAAACATACATTCTTGAGAGGTCGAGCTCACTCTTAAAGAAAAAAACATTTTGGGTTCTCCATCTATGAAGTGTTATACATGGACTAAGTGTTCGTTATAAATCAAGCATACTAAACTACTGCAGCATCTCACACTTTTATCGCAACATTCACAATTTTGGTCCTATTTGTAAAATGCGTGCTGCAGTTTTACAACTGATAAATGAAGCAAACATTCAGATTAGCACTTGAATCGTTACCTACCTTGTCGTTTTGGTAAGCAGTAACAGCAATGAAATCAGTCTCGGGGAAAACATAAGTTCTGAACGTGCTGTAGGGGAGTTTGAGAATGTCGTTGGCTCGAACAATGTGAAACCTTGGTTGGTATTTGTGCATGGAGTTCAAAATTGTCTGCAATGAAAACAAGGCCTGGTAATTTTTTAATATGTCTCCAAACAAAAATATAGACCACATAAGAAATAGATGCAAAAAATATTTGTACAAACGCACGTTTTCTTATTGCTTGCAATTAGAAACTGAGGCCTATGGTGCATGCAGTCACCACAGTGTTCTCATACTGAACACAAGAGACTATTTGGGTTTGGGTTTTCAAAAAAATATAAACATTAAAATTCATGAAATGTAGCCATTTTGAGCGACATAACTTGCCAGTGCACATTAAAAATACATACATACATACATACATACATACATACATACATACATACATACATACATACATACTGCATACTACTACTAATAATACACAATTTTAAACACCTGGTGTTAATAATCGATACATTATTAAATTCCACTTACAAATCCATGCTTGTCGGAGATATTGTTGGTGAGTTTAAGTTTGTGAAAGTTGACAACTTTGGACATCCATTGCTCGCCAGTGGCTGGGCTGTCGGGGTGAATGTACATCCGCTTTGGCATTTCGGGGTCAGCTTTACCCGCTACCATCCAACGCGAGTTATGAAATTTATATCTACAGTCGTCAGCCGCTACAATATCCATCAACAGAATATATTTGGCTTTCTTGTCCAGGCCAGTGCATCTTACTTTAAACGGAGGAAACATTCGTCTGGAAGAAATGAGAAAGAGATATGTCTGAATAATCTTCCAAACACTGCAACCTGCTGACTTTAGGGACGAATGCAATTGAACTAAATATGGTTTTGCTCTAGTAGTAAATCCGGGGTCAGTCTATGAAAACAGCAACAAATCATTTTGGTGGGGGAATTATTCTAACCTTGATGCATGAGTAGACCACACTTACTACTACTGATAAATCTAATAATAATAATATTAATAATAACAATATTAATAATAATAATAATAATAATAATAATAATAATAGTAATAATAATAATAATAATAATACTTTTATTGTGGATTTTTTCCCAAAATGTTTACATATAAATAGCCTGTAAACTTTCCATCAGGCCTACTCCATTGAAAACTCTGGCACGTTATGGCAGGTCAGAATTATTCGCTCCAGTCATAAAATATGATTACCTTAAAGTGATGCTATAAAAGTAGCATAGGTTGGGCTACATTTACCACTGTAAAATTATATTACCACGTTAGGCGCCAGTGTATATTCTGAAGCAGCTGATAAGTTTACCTGGTGTCTCACACTCAGATAGGCTAATTGCTAAATATATAGACAGTGGGCCACCCAAATCAATAAATCAATGCAACAGAGTATCCCCTTGCCTGTACTGATAACAGAAAACTCGAAAACTGACTAGGTTTACCTTCCTGATTTGGTGATAACCATTTCTGTGCCACATTTGTGGAAGAGGTCCCAAAGTTCTTTTGCTTCCAGATGAACTTTTGGGTCGTCCTCCACTTCCTCCTCCGGCTCGAGTGTTTTTAGAGGCCGGAGATGAGCAGCGGCAGCTTGATGTCCCAGCGCGGAGAAGTGCAGGCCAGAATCCGCGGTGCCCATCAACTGCTCCATGATGGGCTTCCCGAGTGCTCCTGGAAGCGAAAGCGAGCCGTTTGGTGGCAGAGCCAGAGCCGGGAAGAAAGGGGGCTGGTGGCCCAGCATGGCGCTCATGGCAAACTCTGGACCCCGGTTAGGTAAAAACGGGTGGTATGCCATACTCGAGCCTTGGATAACTGGATCTCTCATCAGGAAGGTCATCCAAAAGTCCAGATATTGCATATAGCAATATCTGATATAGCCTAGAACTTGTCTTGCTTTGTGTTTTCTAACAGCTCTGGAGAGTCCAATTCTTTATCCAGCTTTGAAATCCGCAGGAATCCAGTTTTGTAAATAAAACCTAAGCATCCACCGCTTAGGTTCGAGTCGCCTGCTGTTCTTGGTTAGATGGATTCCAGCAAAGTGCCTGCAGCAGAGAACAACAGAAGGCTATCCATCGAGTCCTCTCCGGTCCTGGTTCTGTAGAGTTTATCTTCAGTGGCTGTTGGACATATGTTCAGCTTGCTTAGCCAAAATAAGAAAGGGGGAGAAAAAAAATCAAAACCAAAAGAGATCGAGTCACAGTGGTTTTTTTTTTCTTTTATAAATAAGCGTTCATGTTGCTGGTGTCCAGATTCTACATTCTGCTGGAAACGGGTTTGCTGCGTTTGCCTGTAGATCTCTCCTTCCACTCAGACGCACCGGCGCGTCAAATTCATTTCCCCGAGTCCATTCGTTTATTAGCCTATATCTTTACGCGCGCGCACATTTTTCCCTTACTAAATAATAACAACAGGAATAAAAACAACAACAACACGCACGCACGCGCACATATACGCTGCAGAAAGTCCGTGTGGCCCGTGCGGAGGTGGCGAGTTCCCAGCACCGAGATCTTCCCAGTGCTTCTGAATTCCATGAGCTCCAGAGCCGTGTGGATGTGACGCGCGTTGCCAGACGCCAGACTCCGTTGATTGGCTCTTTGACGCTTTCAGGACCAATTGTGTGCCTCTGTAGGCGTGGTTTTAACAGGTCGGGTGGAGGGAAAAGACTTCGGACTTATAAAGAGGTGTTTGGAAAAACTCGATTGCCGCCGCGAGACTGCGCTGCGTCGCTCGCTGTTTGCACGAATCACGTCAACAGACAGGGCGCGAGAGAGCAAACGATCCGTGGGAGCCAGAGAAGAAGAGCAAGCCGCAAGAAATCACTCCCTCAAGCGTGTACCGTCACGGCTCAACCCTTCACCCCACCCCACACCCCAAATCCAAAATCTTTATACTTGCCTTAAATAAATCCAATCCAACAAAGCCTGGACGCATGGAAAGCTTTTTATTAATTTTAAAAAAAAATGTAATTAATTTATTGATTTTTTTTTAAAGAAGCATGAATGCAAACTAGCTTTTAAAATAAAAC
The DNA here is from genome assembly GCA_028564935.1 of Neosilurus hyrtlii. NCBI lineage: Eukaryota > Metazoa > Chordata > Actinopteri > Siluriformes > Plotosidae > Neosilurus > Neosilurus hyrtlii. The sequence continues at coordinate 4,444,094 of JAOUQZ010000029.1, read as the reverse complement.
TGCATCTACACTGTTACAGCATTCGGACTGACAACCTAAAAATAACCCCATACATTTCCCCTGATCATAATTATTGATGATTAAGACTCATCATAATTTTTTTTAAAATTATCATTAATATATTGTAATATAATTTCTTTGCTGAATGCATCAGCGTTTCTATATGAATTCCATTTTAATCCGACTGTATTTTTACACTTTACACCTAATGTAATATAATGTACTTAAAATATAACCTAAAGAGAAATAATAGATAAAAGTCAAACCAGGGGTCTTATTGTAATTTCTAAACACTAGTTCATGGGTTACTGTATAGAAAAAGAAGGCAGACATTCTCAGAAATCAAGCAAATGTTTTGTATCATCACTGGGTTGGTACCATTAGTAATAAACCTCTTGGAAATTGTGAAACCTTTAATTAAAAAATGCTGTATGTGATGTTGTGTCAAGGGGCATCAATGATCCCAAAAATCCAAAAATTCTACATCTGGTAAATCTTTTCAAAGGTACATTTATCCCCCTCATTTGCGAGAAGATAACCAGCTACTAAAGGTCCATATAATAAATTTTCCAATCCCAACTTATCTGCACAGTTTGGTCTCTTTATTTCTGTATATAACAAATAGTGTCCTGTCTTTGAATAGTGAACAGAGGACTAAACCCAGTTATGTAAACCCGTAGCTGAAGTTAGTGTGCACATGACAGGCTTTCTGCACACATGGTGCAATTCATTTGCAACTGGTCAGGCATGAGAAAAAGAAACATGATTAGGCCTAAATAATGACACAGCAATCTATTCATTTTTAGTACAAAGTTGAAGCCATTAGGGAGTCATATCTACTCTTTGTTGTTATGTATGACCTGCTGTAATCGGAAACCATCATTTCTTATTATTGTAATAACCTAGATAAAAAAATTTTTCAGTATTTGGGGCAATCCTTGCAGGGCAGAGAAAGGTTAAGTTACCCGTACTCATTTATTCTTTTTAGTGGGTAAATGTGATCCTGTACATCCATCAATCCATCCATCCATCCATCCATCCATCCATCCATCCATCCATCCATCAATCTATCCATCCATCCATCTATCCATCCATTCATTCATTCATCCATCCATCCATCCATCCATTCTTCCATCCATCCATCCATCCATCCATCCATTCATCCATCCATTCATCCATTCATCCATCCATCCATCCATCCATTCATTCTTTCATCCATCCATCCATTTATCCATCCATCCATTCATCCGTCCATCCATCCATCCATCCATTCACCCATCCATTCATCCATTCATTCATTCATTCATTCATCCATCCATCCATTCATCCATCCATCCATCCATCCATCCATCCATCCATCTATTCATCCATCCATTTATTCATTCATCCATCCATCCATCCATCCATCTATCCATCCATCCACCTATCCATCCATCTTTATTTTTTTGTCTGTCTGTCTGTCTGTTTGTGTTTCTAGCTACCACAACAGCACATGATTTAATTTAGTGTCCCTGCAGGGGCATTCCATGTTTTTAGTTACGAAGTCAAAATATATAAGTGATATTTAGCTTGACCAAGGTGTGAAACTTTTCTTCTCAAAGGCTCATTTCAGTTGAGCAGGAGCTGCCTCTAAATGGCAAGAAGCAATGTTGACGTAGTGGCACCCTTTCATGTCCATCAGTCTTAATTAAATAAGCAGCCCTCAGAGAGTGGTAAATGCACTGCATGATCCAAGCATGACTAATGATGTCTGTTATTACTTCCTATAATTTTCTTTGTATATGAAAAAGTAATATATTTTTTTTTTGCAAAGTGAGTAGTAGAATTAGTGTATTAATTCTAAACGACTTGAAATATTTAGTCCAACTTTCCATTAATCCCCAACTAAACTGCACATTTAATTGAATATATTTCAATATATAGAATATATCATATATTTTCACATCATTTAACATATAACTTAGACGTTTGACTAGTTATCTCCTCAAAAATAATCATCTCATTCTTCATATTTCACTCTCACTCATTTGCTGAACTTTCAAGCTTGTGGGTATTTTGGAGCCTATCTCAGCCGACACAGGGTGAAGGCAGTGTACAGCCTAAACAGCATGCCAGACCATTGCAGGGCCAGCATACACACACACGCAAGCATTCACATACACACCTGGGGCAATTTGGAACAGCCACTTATTCCAATGTGTATGTCTTTAGACTGTTGGAGAAAACTGGGGAACCAAGAGGAAACCAGTGCAAGTACAGGTAGAACATTTAAACTCCAGACAGAAACGCCCTTGACGAGCCCAAGACTCGAACCCAGGGCCTTCTTGCTGTGAGGTGGACGTGCTAACCACTATGCCACCGTGCAGCCCCCTGCGTATTTCAGTAAAGGTAAATAATGTTTTTTTCTTTTTTAACTGCCATTATGTTATTTAGATTTTTTTAAAATAAATAAAAAATAAAAATGCTAGACGGCCATAACAGTTAGCAGCTCTTCTGAGCTGAATGAATGACCATCAGGGACATGAACAAGGTAAAATCTATGAATTATGGTATCTATAACAATACATGCTGATGTGTGTATCCACCCCATAATTGATGTATACGTACTTCATCCTCTTGTCTGTAAGGCATTGTAATGACATATGTCTTGTGCACCGTTGACCCCAGTTCATTTAGTTTGCTGTAAGTGTATCATTAATTGTGTTCTGATTAATGGTCACATAAACAGAGACATGGCACTGAGGCCTTAGTTGCTACTGCTACACCGTGATTCACTTTACCTCTCAATTATTCCAACCTGTCCATCATTTTTCCCGAAATCCACCAGCGCTTTCATTAGTTTGTGCAATAACTTGCTAGAAGTATTGATGAAAAGTATTTTAGTTAATTAGGGGATGTGTTCATTGACTTCTTTTCAATGAGATTCATTGTAGTCAGAGAGATATAAATGAGCAAATGGAGGTGGGTAAGGCGCACAGATGCGTATAAATGACTCGGGTTAATCCGAATGAGCAAAGATACAGTCCATACAGTTATGGAGCCGTTTGTTATATATTGGAGTTATAGACACATGATATTTCAGCATGTTACCATCACACATTATCACAGAACTTGATGAGGAAATACAACCTGAACGTTTGGTGTATAGATCTGTCTATGATGCTTTGCTCTCACTATGCAGTGCTTGCTGAAACTTGTTTCCAGTACTTACAAATATTTTTGCATCAAACTACTTGTTGGCAATTTTATAAGATCTGATAATGGATATCTTTGAAAAAGATTCAGATATCTGATCACATGTAGAATTCAACAGGTTTAACTCTGTTTCTAAACTACAGTAGACTTTGCATCATCAGGAGAACCTCTCCAAAATCTGCCAGAATAGGAGGGTGCTAATTATTTTGGGGTCATCTTGAGTTACAGGGGTATCGGAATAATGTGTGAGTTGGAGAAATGAAATGAATTCATACATTTTTTGTTCTACTAGGGTCGTGGGGACCTGACTCTGTGTGAAGGCACGGCACACCCTGAACAGCTAGGCAGTCCATAACATGGCCAACACACACACACACACACACACACACCGAGAGGCAATTTAGAATAGGCAATTATTTGAATGTCCATGTTTTTGGGCTGTGAGAGGAAACCCATGCAAGCACAAAGAGAACGTGCAAACTCCACATACGTCCTGGTCGAGCCCGGGACTTGAACCCTGCGGCCTACACTTTAAAAATGGAAACATGGAATCTGTTTTTGACCAAATGCTAATAATAAACAGTAAGTAGCATACATAGATTTGCATTTTCAGTGATAATTGTATGGCATACTTCCATGTGCTGTCTGCCACAGGCTTAAGGTGGCTGCATAAATCATGCTAAGTTTTTTGTCTGCATAATCCCCCAATCCCTTATATTACTGCAGGTATTGACTTAATGCTGAAAACTTGTTGATGGTGCCAAGTGCGCGTTCATTGATTTTAACAGAAAATCTTGGGCCTCTTGTTGTTTCTTTGTCTGAGGGCCATGTGACACCACACTGAAGTGAGAGAGCATACCAGACAGGATGCACATGATGTCTGCTCTAATTATGCCAGTTTACAACAGTAATTTAAGCGATTTCCAAATGTGAAAACTGACCAATCTTCACTAATTTAAGCCTTTCCGGATTAGCTTTCTCATTCTGAACCTTAAGTAGATAGTTTAACTATGCTTCAATAATTTATCCCCATTCACATCATCATTCACTCTTATCCTGGTCATATTCAGAAGGTCAGCATTTTTAAAATATCTGAATAATCACACTGCAGGGCAGCACAGTGGTGTCATGATGAGCACATCCACCTCACAGGATGAAGGTCATGGGTTTGAATCGCAGGCTCGGCGAGGGCTCTTCGATGAGTAGTTTGCATGTTTCCCCATGGGTTTCCTCTGGGTAATCTAGTTTCCTTCCACAGTATAAAGGTATTTGCATTAGGCTAACTTGCTGCTTCAAATTGCCCCGGGTGAGTGTGGATGGTTGTGTGTGTCATAGCTCTGAGATGGACTGGCAAGCTATTCAGGGTGTACCCCGCCTTTGCGCTGAGTTGGCTGAAATGTACTCCAGTCTCCACGCGCCCCTAGTAGGATAAAGCGGTTTGGTAAATGATTATTTATTATTTCCAATCACCACTTTAAGGCAATGCAGTACAAGGCAACACATGTTCGAAATTTTCACTGAGTACTGACTGAAGAATGAATAAATGTGTGAATGATTAAAAAAAATAACCTTACTTAGCTCTATATAAAATCATTTACGTCTATTCTTCACATCAGCAGTCAAGAACTGAAAGTTAATCCCTCTGTTATTGTTGAATCTATTACAAGCATGGCAGTGCAATAAAAATAGAACAGAACCGAACAGAATAGAATAATATGCTCAGAAGGTCCAAACTTTGCAGGAGAATTTCATACTTATTTTTTAAACTTCAGGGTAAAAATGGTCTGCTCATTAAAAAAAAAGGATTTTCCCTATTCAATTTGATTTAAGCCCAAACTTTGTAAAGAGCTCATTGACAGGTATTGAAATGCCACGACATGTCTGTAGTGCACTTCCCAGTCCGCAGCTTATCATACCATGAATATTGCCCTAAATCTTGGAAGAACTTGTTGAGGTAGATGGAGCATATAACAGAGTTTGCATATACTTTTCTATCTGTAGTTGCAGTGTTGTGCACTGTGAATGTAAATGAGTGATGGCCATATCAGTGGTAATACGACTATAAAAAAATATATTTGTATTATTTTAATAGCTATAAGCTACCTTATAGCAGCCTTGCACAACACTGGCGACATGTTAAGGGTGAACCCTGTCCCTCCCTAGCTCCAGCTTTCCTTGCACCCCTGAAACATAAGCAGCCTAGATGGAAGCATGGATAGATGGATGGACGGGTAATTACTTTATACCTTTAATGGAATCAGTTCTATAAGTTTAATGTAGCTACACATATTATAAATGTCCTATACATATATTTTATTACATCAATTTTATTTACAGTTATGACTATAGTTGGTAAATATGATGATTTTTTTTTCGGAGTCAGACAAATTAATATTTTTTTTCTTTTTTTGTTTATTTATTTTTGTGTGATATTTTGGACAAACTTTGCATCTAATTATCTTGGCTACAATATTGGAAAATATCTGCCTAATTGTGTCCAACATGTTCTTCAATATTTCTTTTTATATCTCTTATGGTATCATTATTTGTACTTTGTATACCTTTATTTATTTGGCATAGCCAAAGTAACTTAAATCCAAAACATCCAAAGCTATCTGATGTATAAATTGAAATGTTTAATGATTTGTGTGCTGTGTTATGACAGTAAAATAAAAAATAAAAGTTTAATAGGCATAATGTTGCCTGTCAGCATCTAAGCAGCTTGGAGAACTTACAAATGGCATTGATGAGACCTTAGAATAACAGTAATAACACAATATGTGTATCATTAGATATACTGCAATGTTTTCAATCAAAATATATCATGATAAGCTTCACTGTGGGGGGGGGGGGGCTGATATTAAAATTATGTTTAGCAAATACATCCTCTGTACTCAGTGCACGCGCATTGACTCTCTCTCTTTCTCTATCTCTCACACACACACACACACAAAATAATTAATTGATATTACATAAAAAACTAACACTAGGTTTAATTTCAGTAATCAAAAAAGAAAAAAAGAGCATTTTAGCAACATTCAGCAAAATACAACATAAAAGACCTCATAGGATCCAAACGATCAAATATTCCTAATATTGTGGGACACATTTGGTACCTATCTACAGTAGATATGTAAACATGATCACACAGCAAACCAACAAAAGCCCGACTAGGAAGTTTTGGTTAAAAAACATGAAATTATGTTTGTCAAGTTATTCCAGACGCATGCCATTGTCACCCTCTTCCCAAACACACACACACACACACACACACACACACACACACACACACACACACACACACACACACACACACACACACAATTAAGATCCGACTAGGCAACATCTTGGTTCTCAGAGTGAGGCAGTGAAAAGCTCATAGCCGAACCTTTCAGCACCCGTCATCCCCCCTAATAAGATCCATTGCCCACGCAGAGGCTTCATAACTGCTCTTGGCGACCGATTGATGAACCTTTGACATCCACAGCAAATGGAATGTTCCCTGTATTCTGTTTTAAAAGAAGGTGGTATTCCAGTTAATTAGTCGAGAACTGAATACGGTTGGAGCAGTGCACGGTGTGTCGCCCTGGCGCCCGGTTTGTTAGTGGGGATTTGGGCTGGATCAGCTTTTGTTTGCGCCAAATGAGAAGTGACGAGCAGGGTGCCTGGGTACAGTGTCGGGTTTTACTTTTGGGAAACTGGCGACAGTTCGTGGTCCATGGGGGGGGAAAATCTGCGTTATTACAGGACCTCAGGACCTCATTATCTCATTTCTCTGGGTATTTTAAGGGAGCAAGCCTCAGTCCAACGTGGAGAGAAGCAAAAGCGTGAAGTTTTTCCATGCATGTCATCTGAACAACACAGTGCGCGTTAACAGACAGAACTTCCAGATCTTTAGAGCAAGATTGTGACATTTTCTTGGTCAGAATAAAAGGATTATTATAAAAAAAAACTACTGAGGAGTGTTTTTCTGTAGTTTTAAAAATGAACACCACACCTGTTGATTTAGCCTGAAATATAGGTATTAAAATCAAATAAAAATCTGATCTTATAATTTTTAAGTAATACAAAAATAATTATAAAATCTACAGTGTCAGCTAAAACATTTTAGTCATTTGTCTCACTATGATGAAAGGAGTCCAATACTTTGTCTAAGAACTTGACATCAGTGATGTCGGTCAGCAATAATAACATGGTAATTACATAATTATTACAATTTGATATTTAAAATATGACCTCTCTATTAAAAACGGACTGTAATGCATTTCTATCACACACACGCGCACACACAGGCACACGCACATTACACCCCCCCCCCCCCCCCCCCCCCACACACACACACACACCTATCCTTAAAGATTGTCAGAGAGATTTACACTTGTCTTTGCCCGAACAGACAACCTCTCAGGCCATAAGAGTAGACCGCTGGAGCCAGGGTGTCTGGAACCCGTGAGCCACTTCCAAATCCGGATTAAAAAACGCGATAAAATGTAGAGAAAACCGCACAAAAAGCAACGATACTCTCGCGATCAAAGGTTCGAGGACAACATCAACAAACAACAACAACACCATCCACAGAGACTGTCTAGAAAAGCGCACCGGTGTGCTCCGTTACTCGCACGCGCAGCTCGCGCTCTTCCCGTCCTGAATGAGGCGCGTCCCCGCAGCGCGTTACACAAAACCCCCGCCGTGTTCTCTGCATCTGAAGGGGCTTTTTTTCTCTTTTCGGTTTTTCTATCACTGCCCTGAGATGAACAGGACTCCGAGCTGTCACAAGAGAGAAACTCGGCGCTGACACAGCACTCCTTCTCTCCATGACTCTCTAGATCTGAGTGGAAAGTTCTTGTGTGACAGAAGGGTAAATAAATAGGCTTTCCCCATGTTCAGCTTCACTCTTCACTCTGAGATCTTTTCTTATATATTACTGTTAGAAATGAACTTGATATATATATATATATATATATATATATATATATATATATATATATATATATATATATATATATATATTTATATATA